>CAUYON010000721.1:0-11410 GCA_963573935.1 Arctocebus calabarensis
AAAAAATCTAAACTGTACAATTGTTTTTTAATTTAATATTACATAAGGTATTGTGGAAAACTGATTTTTAAAAAAGCCCCAAGAAAAGAAGTATTTGCTTTGCAATTTTAAAAATTTAGCAGTAGAATATTTAGCATTTGATGTAACAGTTTAACAAAAAATTTATATTTTGCATAGCTCAAAGAATAACAATAAATATCTTCAGTATAGCTTTTAGGAGTAGCTAATATATTAAGTTACCAAGGAATGAATGAAAGTGGTTTCTTTTTTTAGGAAATAGGTAAGACAAAAACCTTTTTACTTCCCCACGAGAGAGCTCAACAACTTAAGAGTATATCAGCTTCAACTAACAAAGAGACAGTTTTTACAGATGAGAAAATTATCCCATGACTTTCCAAAAACCACCTGAGTGATGTTCATTTCTTCCATACGGGTTGCTTCACCACTTGAAATGACCACATTAGTATAAATACAGCTTTCTTTGCGGTTGGTGATGTAAATATCCTCCCCCCCCACACCAAATACTGTATTTATGATGTGATCTCAGCTTGTGAATAAGAAGAGATAAAGTGAAATGTTTTAAACCAGAATTAAAAGGTTAAAACATTCTTATAATTAAAATTCAAGTGTTTGAACACCGGTTACCAAGGCACTCAATTATTTAAAGACCACGGTTACGTGGATTAAGTTAATTAAAGAACCCAGGAGGCTGATCCGAAGCTGCTTCCTACGTGTGAGGCTGACTCAGAAACTCTGAGCAGAGAAGTCCTCACATCACTGCCCACCTGCCAGCGCTCCAGCCGGAGCCATCTCAGAGAAGCAGCAGATGCCCGTCCCTGCGGGAGGGTGGGCTCGGAAGGGCCCGCAGCTTCACACCCCCGCACCCCTGGCAGCAGGAAGAGAGCTGTGGGGCGCATTTGTCATCGCTGCTCCCCGCACCCCCACCCCCCCGCCACCGCAAAGCAGCCGAGGTTTACAATCTAAACCTACAGAGATGGGGAGAAAGCAAAAACCAAAAATTTTTTCAAAAAAGTGGGGGAAAGAGACAAAATAAATTTGTGTTAGTAGTTCTTGGTATCTGACCTGAAGGTACATCTTTCCTTTCAGCAACTCCGGCAGGGGCAGGAAAGAGGTGCAAAGGCCACATTTAGCACCCAAACTTGTGCATGGAGATTTCCGCTTCATTCAACTCCAGGTTGTGTGTGTGTGTGTGTCGGGGGGGGGGGGTTTATTAGCACCGGCTTGTCCTGACCCAGTGGTGGTGGTGGTGGTGGTGGTAGAGATGTGTATGTGGGATTCCTTCTGTCCCTGGTCAGTGGCTCAGCCTCTACACGTGGCCTGCCAACGGCAGGAGCATCTCCCAGGAGCTGCTTCCCTCACAACAGGACTGGCTCTGGGAATGAAGTAAGACTCATCTGTGCTACTAATTAATTAACTGAATTAATGCATGAAAAAGTCCAGGCTGATGTAGTGAAAAGTGAGACTCGTGAATTATTTCCAAGGAAAAGCTTTGTGCTCAGATGTTCCAGGTGACCCTACAAAGGCTAAGTCAATGTGAAGGTCGGAGGTGTGAGAGTGTTGAACTGGGGTCTTCTTAGACAGGTTGTGGTCACAAAAACCTGGTGCTCAGCTGCTTCATTTCATCTGGACAGCAGGGCTAACCAAGAGCCTCTCGTAGCTCTAACATCCTGTGACCCCAGGTCTTTGCAGTGTTACTGAGTGATTACTGGGCGCCCCATGCTGTGCCCAACAGGTGGGGATGCATTAAAAAAAACACTGGAAAGGGAAAATCACCCATCTCAAAAAGCCTATGGCCAGCTGGGGAGACCCCTAACTTTTGCGTAGCAAAATTGTTGCTGTGTGTAGGAGTGTAGCTGCTTTCTGGGTGCGTAAGTGGCAGGGAAGGTTGGAGAGAATGACCCCAGCTGTGAGCCTTCCCCTCCTCACACCCACGTGGGCCGGCTGAACTCCAGACTCGACCGTGCTCCCGAGGGCTGTGGGGAGCTGCTTCCACTGCCCCAGATTCTCCTGGACTCAGTCACAAGATGATGAGTAATCTCTCAAGGGCGTAGCTGTAGGACATTGTGTGTAATTAGTGTGTCAGTTCCAAGTAGGTGCTTCTAAATAGTTTTATAAAGGTCTAAGTGAAATAGACACGCTGATCATGTTTGTACTGTTAACTGGCTTTGAGTAAATTATTTTTTGTCGGAGGAAAACCTTAACTTCAGTTACTGAGTTATAACTCAGTAACTTAGTTTTTACTTTTCTTTAAAAGAAACATGTATTATGAATACAGTTCTTTGCATTTTGTAATTGTTCAAGGTAATTTTTTAGTGCATTAGACTCAGATAAAGGATGTCTGGCTTCTCTTTAATCTCTTAGTACTTTAATTTTTGCTCAAGGGCACCCAGTATTACATGTCCATTCTTATCAAGAAAGCTGGGATGACAGAACTTAGGAAAACTCATAATTCTCTGAGTAAAAGGCTCCACTTAGAACAGATCTTTAGTTTGGTTTTCTTTCTCACAGGATGTATTTTTTTTTTTTTTTTTTTTAGGTTGTAGCCACCATTGTTGTTTGGTGGGCCCGGGCTGGATTCGAACCCACCAGCCCAGGTGTACGTGGCTGGCGCCTTAGCCTGTTGAGCCACAGGTGCTGAGCCAGGATGTAATTTTTTAAATCACACTTGCAAAGTCTTGTTGCAAGACTTGGTACTTTTTTCTAAAGATATGAACTCAAGAAGTGGGCCCTGTAGGGCTGTGGAAATGTTTGAAGAGCAAAGCAAGATTGAGCAGACTTGAGTTTCTGCAGTGACCTGTCCCCTAACTTGTGAGGTCCAGTCTGATAAACATCAGTGTCAGACCTGCCCCCTGTCCAGGTCCTGTCAGGGCTGTAAGAAGCACCACAGAAACCGGATGTGTAGCTCACTTCGCTTATAGCAAATGAGAGCTTGAGTATCAGTGTTTTCAAGAGACTTCCTTAAAACAGTGAGAATAGATGTCACCCTTCCTTCCATTCTCTTTGAAAAGCCAAACGAGAGATTATACCTTCCCTTTGGTGCTGAGAATTATGCCTCACCCACATCCCTTTTACTTGTGTGGCTGTCTGGTAATCACTAACCAGGAGCGCTGGTGGGTACTAGTTACCATTGTGTTTCCCTTGGCCGCCAAGTGTGGGATTCCGACAGCATCAGGGCATGCCCACGAGAGGGTCCCACTCACCCAACAGCTATTGTCTGTCTGTCTGTTGGGGAGAAGGATGAGAATCACTGCTTCAAGCCACAGAGTTTAATTAGGCCTGCTTCATTATGTTTTTCTTTAATGACAGGATTTTTAAGCCCGGCAGTTATCAGCTCAAATGCAGGAAATGTTCATTCTCGCTTGTGCCCTGATTCCGTAGGATGTAGACACGCTTGTAGACACGGTGGTTTGGAAAGCCTCTCTGCCTTCTAAGAGTGCAGTCAAGTGCCTGTCACTTACCATTCCTACTCTGCGTGTCTAAAAAGGTGATGCGTTTGGGGGTGCACAGGGAGACCGTTGGCTTTTGAGTTTTTCCATCTTCCCCTCACTTCCTCACCTGTGAAATGAGGCTGAGCTAGAATTTAGCTGTGTGTTCCTAGAGAGACGAGCTCGCTGTTCTCACACTGAACGTTTATTCCTGTTTGGTACCATTAAATGCTGACGGGTTCTGCTTTTTCCCAAACAGGTAATTCTCTATTTTCCATTAAATGCAGAGGTGGGGGTAGTAGGTTATTCAAAAACTTCAGCAGTTGAGATCTTCTAGGTTAGTTCCCTTTGGCTCAGGCAGAGGCACAGCTATGTCTCTAATTCCAACCTGGCCATAACCCTGAAAGCCAGCTGGACACAATCCGCTCGAGACACCATGGCGAAGGTTACCCCCCCACCCCCGGACCCTGTTCCACACGCATGCTGCTGTTCCTTGCAACAGGAAAACATTGCTTTGCCTTCTGCTAAGTGGGACTGGACATTTGGCCGAAGAGCTTCTTAGCATGGTTTAAAATGTGCTTTGTCCACTCAGCTCAGGGAAGTCTCTCCCTTTATTCTCGAGGGCTGCTGTCTAAGTTAATGATTTCTTTGATGATAGGCTGTGCATGAATTCAGACAGAGTTGCCATGTTTCCTAATGTGTTTTTTTTTGTTATGGCGGTGGTTGTTCCCTTAAAATTGTGAGCTTGCTTTGAGGCTAATAAGTTTTGACATGCAAGCAACCAAATTACTCAATACAGCAAGGGAGAATCTTTTATTAGTGATTTTGATCAGGTAGGATAGCAAGGTCATTTGATGGACTAATGAACCTCAAGTGTTGGTATTTTTCAGAACCCTCCCAGAACCGGATTTCATTTGCTCTTTTTTTTAACTGCCAGCAGTCCTCGTCAAGATATAACGTGGAAGCTGCTGCTGACTCTCCCAGCCGTGGGTTTGTCCGCTGGTTGCTGTTTGAACTTCACGACGAGATCTGCTTCAGAGTGTGCGGTAATGACCGCTGCTGGCTGACCACAGGCTATGTGCCAGGCACTGGCCAGGACTGCTTTGTCCTTTACTCATTGTGCTCATGTTGCTCTTTCTGCCATTGGGGCTTTATTTATTTATTTATTTTTGATAAAACAAATAAGCTGTCACCCTGGATAGAGTGCTGTGGCATCGCAGCTCACAGCAACCTCCAATTCCTGAGCTCAAGCGAGTCTCCTGCCTCTGCCTCCCAAGTAGCTGGGACTACAGGTGCCTGCCACAACACCCGGCCATTTTTTGGTTGCAGCCGTCATTGTTGTTTGGCGGGCTCGAGCTGGATTCGAACCCGCCAGCTCAGGTGTACGTGGCTGGCACCTTAGCTGCTTGAGCCACAGGCGCCGAGCCATGCCATTGGGGCTTTTGTGTTTCTTTTTGGAAGGACCACAGGGTGCGACTTCCTCACCTGCAACTTTGCTTTCTCTGTCCTCACCCGTTCTTCCTCATCAGGCTCATTAGCAGTTCAGTTCTCCAAACTTAGTTCTTGTAGGCAGTCTTTTTACCTAAGGATAGCAGAAAGGAGGCCATCTTCTGTAACCTCAGACACGTTTTGAACCATGTTTGCCTAGAGTCTTAGGTCTGCCTGTATCCAAGTCTTCCTCCTTGGCCCTTACAGAGGCTACTAGGTTCCTTTTGTTAACTTGAGTTCAAGTCCATGTGCCATTGCAGAAGAAATTGTTCCGATTGCTCCGGAGCAAATTTTAGGAAAATAGTGGCAAGATCCTAGAGAAAAAGGAGTGGAAAGGAGGAGGTTATAAGGTGTGTTGATTCCTTTTGTGACCTTCAGAAAGCTGTCCTGTACCAAATGTATTTGCCTTCATCTGACAGGTATGACACACTCAAAATATACATTAAAAAAATTAACATTTTTAGAAGAACATTCCATTAGCGTGTATATAATAGAGTTCTTCTGCAGGGCATTTTCATGTAGGTCAGCACATTTAAATAAGCTAGATTAGCATAATATGCTAGGGAAACGTTGATATCCAATGAACTTAATGTTTGGTTTTCTGAGGGATTCAAGAAATATTCTTAAATCTAAAAATACTTGACTTTATTACACTACTAAACGTCTAATTTTGTAAGATGGAATTTGCAGTTCTATTGTCAAATAGTGTTATCTCTAAAGAAAAATAAGACGGGTGCTAATTTGTCTAAAATCTCCACAAATACTCTGTAAAACATTAAATCTATTTGGTGTTTAGGGACAGGCCGCAGAGGAGACAAATTTTTGTAGTTTCCAGTGTCTAAAATTTCATGTTTGGGTTTGGGGGATAATTTTTTTTATTGTTTAGAGCTGGAGGAGATTTTAAAGGCATATAAAAACAGCTCACTATTTAAGAAGATAAGGTTATGAGTATGTGCTAAAGGAAAGCCATCTTGACCTCTGCTGTAAGGAAATGACAATCAACACAGTCGTAGGTTCACAACAAAGCTAGAGCTTTCTTCATTCATTTACAGTTCACTGTACAAGAAATTGTGAAGACAGGTGCTTGGAAATCTGCATGAATAAGAAGGGACAATAAGAGGCAGAGGACACAGTAAGCACCTTTTATGTTTTGGTGGCCGCTCTCAAGAACCTCACTGCCATTGATTGATAAAACATTAGCTTAGGGTGTGGGTAGCAGGGCAGACTTTAATTATCCCTGTTTTACACAGGTGAATTCTGAAGCCAGGAAGCATAAATGTCTTGTTTAAGGTGATATGGTTGGAAATGGCAAATTGGGCTTCAAATATGAGTACTCAAATAGGTAGTTAGCTGTGAGAGAGTCAGCAAGGTTTGGGGCAGATTATAAAGTGGCTGAGCCTCCCAGAACCCTGCACAGGGTGACTTTACTAAGTAGCTCTGATTATTGTTTAGTAATAAAGGTCACTGGGGAAATTTCTGCGAGTCGTCTTGCACTTACTTACACTGCCTTAGAATCACTTAATGAAGTGTTGAAGGAAAACCAAGATCATGTCTGGGGAGCAGACCAATGTCTGATTACATTTTTTCCGTTTGCCAGTATGGCCTGCCCAGGCAGATGAATGTGAAGTGGTTATTTTGCCTAGACAGAACACTTTATCAAAAGAATAGATGTTTTTTTCTAAAGTTAAATGGGCATATTATAACCCTCGTTGGTACTAGAGCCTTCTACCTTGACCCAACTCCAAAAGAAAGAAGAATGTTTATGTATTTAAGTGCTTCTGTAGTCCAACCTACCCATAGTCTAGACCAATTTTGAAGTGGAATTCTCACAATACCTGGAGTGGGTAAATGCCCATATTTTTTTTCCTTTTTAAGAATTACTTTAGTAATCGGTTAATAGCAGTTATAAATTTGTGGATGGAAGAATTATCTTTTCCATATAAATGTTGTCTGTACGTATCTGCTTGGATGAGTGTATCCCTGAGGGCATATTCTAGTTTAAGAAATAATGATGCTTAACTGTAAAATAAAAGCCATCTTTAGTGTTCCTTTAGGCAACACCTGTTTATTGAGTTCCCACTGTGAGCTGGTCTCCGCTAGACTTGAAATGTGTTGATAAACAGCAGAGACAGTCCTTGTCCAAGAGAAACTGGGAGTGTGGCTCTGAGACCATCCTATTTTGTTGCTTTCCATGTTTTCAAGGACTGAGTAAAAATGGAAGGGTTAAGTAAGTAGGACATCACAGCTGTGTGGTTTTTATCTGAAATCCGTACTTAACATGTGATCTACTCTTTACACATGATCTGGTTAATAACATGTTAAGGAGCCATCAAAACCAATAACTTGGGTTTTTTGTTCAAGACTAAACTACGGATTTGCTTCTGCCAAGAGAAATTCGTTCATTCATTTGCTCATTCATCCATTCATTCATACTTGTATGAAATGCCTTTGGGGCACCTGCCACGTGCCAGGAATGTTTTTAAGTACTGAGGAACATTGAGGGACAACACAGACTAAAATCCCTGCCATAGAATGTATATTCTAAAAGGGAAGAATGACAACAATCAACGTAAATAAAGTGCAAATAATATTATGTAAAGTAAGTGATAAGGGAAAAAAAGGCAACAAAAGGTGCTAGGTTTGCAAAGAGGAGAACATCGGTATTTTACATAAAGCAGCTTGGGTAGGCTTCCCTAAGGAGGTGATCTGAGGTTGGTGAGTAAGCCATTTATGTGAGGAAGACCATTCCAGGCCTTGGGGACAGCACATGTGAAGGCCCTGGGTGGGGTGTGTACCCAGCATACTGCTCGGAGGCTAGCGTAGCTGGAGTTGGTAACCACTGGGGAGTACTGGACGAGGTCAGCAAGGTAGGAGGGTCAGATCATTCAGGACATTACAGGCCTTCATAAGAATGTTAGGTTTTATTGTGAGTGAGCGAGGCAGAGAGCTGCTAGAGGATTTGAAGCAGGGGAGTAAGACAATTGTTTTCTTAGGGCCACTGGTCACTATTTGAAGACTAGAGTGTGGGAAGCTGGGACAGACCAGGGTGAGCCACTGGAAAGCCGTACTGTGATCATTAGAGATTCCCAGTGGCTTGGGCTACTGCCATAGACTGGGGGATCACGAGAATTGGTAGATTCTGAATATTGTTTACCAGTAGAGGCAAGAGGATTTGCTGATGGATTGGACATGGGTGAAAGAGAGAATAAGAAGAGACAGGCTATAGGGTTTTGGCTTGAGTGACAGTGAAATGGAAGTGCCATGGGCTGCAAGGAGATACACCCTGGTAGAAGCAGGTTGGGAGGCGGTGAGGAAGGCCCAGGAGCTCAGCTGTGGGTATGTTACCTTGAGTTGCCCATGTGACTGCTGAGTGGGGACACTGAGGCTGAGGTTGGGTGTGTGGGTCTGGGCTCCCAAACATTTGAGGTCAGAAAGGGGAGGAATTAGAGGAGTAATGTCATAGGATAAACGGGTGATTGCTGTGGCCTGGAAGTCGAATGATCCTGAGAGAGGAGTTTCAAGGAGGTAAACAGCTGTTTGGTGTCCTTGATGTTTAGTGAGGCGAAGGCTGAGGACTGGCCATTGGACTGGTGATGTCATGGTCAGTGGGTTGAGGGCTGCAAAAGCTCCATCTGAGTTGGACTCAGAGAAAAAGAGAGCAGGGGAGGTTGAAGGCAGGAGGCAGGGCTGGTGCAGCAAAGGGGACGGTTGCATGGGGGCAATTGGCAGGGCAGGGTGGAGGATTCCCAGAAGGTATGTTTTGTTGGAAAGAAGGCAGGTCTACTGAGTAGGACCCTGGGCAGTTGAGCGGGCTGGACCCCAGGCTAGGAGGAGAGCTCACATCAGCAGCAGAGGAGGAGTATGAAGTCATTTTATGTGGGTGGTTCTCATGGGAGGTCTTTGCTGCTGGCTTCCAGGTTTGAAATGAAAGAACTTGTAAGAACTCACAAGAATACGTAACCAATTTTTCTGCCCATCTCCCAATTTTCATCATTGTTTCTTTCAGGCTAGACTCTGAGCTCCTTCAAATTTAAAATTTCCATTTGGCAGTGCAAGTTTATCTTTTCTTAAAGACAGAATGACCAACTTTTCAAGAGGTTCTTTCCTGACTCTGGTGTGTTGCCAAGGATGGGACCCACGATGAGATTTTTATCTGTCTAAAACCCACATGAGAGGAATTCTGCTTTTTGGTACCAGGGCGTGCTTAGAATGTAATGTAGCTTTGGGAACCTCTGGATTAAGCATAAATCATTTGAGGAGCAAGACACTCAACACTTATTTTAGAAGGTTCTATTTATTGGGCTAATTAGACTCAATATTTAGAGCCTTTAAGACCAGCAATTCTTAATGGGTATAGGGGATGAGAGATAGTTTGAATATTAAATATTATATTTTGTATTTATTATTTATGCAGATTACAGAAATTAATGTGATAGTTTGAATATTAAATATTATATTTTGTATTTATTATCTATCATGCAGATTATAGAAATTAATGCTCGACTGAATACCCTGGGCTGTGAAAAAAATGAAAAAAGGATAGAAGTTTTGATGACCAATTCCCAAAAAAGAAAAGAAAAGAAGTTAGTGTTTGGCAGAAGTTAAAATGTTTCCTTTTCCTCGGGCTGATTGGACTGGAACACAGAACACGAACTCTGCTGGCCTCTCCCCTGGTGGGCAGCATTTCTGGGTGGGGCCAGCAGATGGCACAGGTGCCAGGCCGCAGGGGCTAGCAGGGGACACTCAGCATGTGATGAATACACCAGTTCTGCTCCCTGGGCTCAGTGATGGAGTGGAGGTCATGCTCAGGAAAGTGTTTCATGCCAGAAAGTAGTATTTTTGGAAAGGAGAGGAATTCATGTGATTCTACTAAGCAGCTTGTTTGGTCTGTGTCTACACAGGGTAGTCTGCGTGTCCGGAAGTGCCAGGTACTTTTCCTGCTGCCTTGGGGTAATTATCCCAAAACTAAATGATAACACTCACGGTTTGGCTAGATAAAGTATAAGGCTAGTGGTGATTAGTTTCCTCTGTCCACATAGCTCACCGTGTGTATATTCATATTTTCCCATGATGGGGGTGGGAGGGGTTCTCCTTCTGACGCAGTGAATGAAGAGGTGATTACGCAGGGCGTGAGCTTTTCACTCAGGACCCTATAGCAGTATCTGCATTGATTTCACACAGTGTTTGCTTCCTTCCTTTCTTATGTAGCATATTTTAAAAACTATAGGCTATTTTGCATGTTGAAACGTTCTTTGCTTTTTAATTCCATGTCCATATTTTTTGGAAGACATGAACGTGCATCCAGCCCTGGGTATCTCTGAAGAACTTGGAGCATTTCAAGTGTTTGATAAATGGATGTCAGAACCCAGGTGGATTCCTGTGCTTTTTAGCTAATATGAAGAGGGTTGGTTTTCTGACTTTGATGTTGCCTCATTGAATCCATTTCTTCCATGTCCTTTCCCTTTAACAAGGTTCCTTCTGACCCTCACCTTCCAAGAATGACGTGGAAGAATCTTAACGTCTGACAAAGCACTGGACTTGCTCTGTGTGTTTGTATCAAACGCTTGGTTCTCTTTCCCATTAATATCGTAGGGAAGGGGATCAGTGCTTTTTAAGCTGTTTGGTTATTTAAAGAAAACAAATTGGGGAGCATTCAGTCATCTCATTACTATGACATCATGGTTGTTTGGTGTTTGCTTGGTTTTGACTTTCGCCCTGAGACTCCTTGAAAAGCTGTACTGAGTGCTGGTCCCTTGCGCACCTGCCCCGTCGGAACACGTCTGGGGCAGCCCCTGGGGCTCCCACTCCTGCCGCCTTCTTGCTCGGCAGTTGATAGTCTGGAGCATTGGGATGGATGGAAAAGATACTGATTAAAAATGGGGTGGGGCAGAGGTGGGGTTGCTGCTCTTTAATATTCTCATATTTCAAAGGTTTACAAAAGGGACTATAAGTTTTCTGTGTAAAGAGACATTCGAGGCAAGAATTCTCTTCTCCAGAGGAGAGAGGCAAGAATCCCCCAGGAGTGCGGGAAACTGAGCTGAGGAAAACCACATAATCCTGATTTGAAGAGTTAAAACATTTTTGGTAGCATATGAATTACATTGGAAATATGCTTGTGATAAAAAGTAACTTTTTTTGTACCCTGGAGAGTGTGTAAAAGGTGTGGAAACACAAGAAATATCAATTATGCAATGGTGCGGTCAGGCCTAGATGCAGAGATTGATTTATTGGCAGGGACTGCAGTAATAAAAAAATAATCTGCACCATTACTACTGAATCCTGAAAGGCTCTGGGGAAACCCAACCTTGCTTTTGACCTAATTCATGAGACTCATTATATTCTTTTTTTTTTTTTTGTAGAGACAGAGTCTCACTTTATCGCCCTGGGTAGAGTGCCGTGGCGTCACACTGCTCACAGCAACCTCCAGCTCTTGGGCTTAAGCGATTCTCTTGCCTCAGCCTCCCTAGTAGCTGGGA
>CAUYON010000724.1:0-10412 GCA_963573935.1 Arctocebus calabarensis
TAGTGATCAAGGAAATGCCATGAAGGATATCTGTAACAGTATGATCAAAATATTTCTGAATGTATATGAATCGTGCCCTGTGATTGCACCAATGTACATAATTATGATTCAATAAAATTATTAAAAAAAAAAAAGTTTTCTACCACCAGTTATTTATATTGTTAAGCCAAGTTATATTTATAAAACCCTTTTTTGTTTTTAGATTAGCAGCAAGGAAATTTGTAGGTGCAGCAAATTATCGGGAGAAGATTCATAGTACTTTGACACCATGTGGGACTTTTCTCTTTGCTGGAAGTGAGGATGGCATAGTATATGTTTGGAATCCAGAAACAGGTAAATATTGTTGACCTTCAGAAATCTTTGAGGAGAAAAGGGGTTTGAAGAAGGATGAAAAACCTTGCTATTTTATGGAATAATTTTCAAGGAAATTCTGATTTCAGGGTTTCAATTATGTTTTTTAAGAGTAGAAAGTTTTTAATGGAACTCAGTGGCATTCTAAACGTACATTAAAATTTGTTCTCTTGTTGTAGTATTTTCATGGATTTAGAATTTCACTTTATAATTGAAGGTTTATTCTTTCTTTGCCTATAATGAGATATTGCTGAACTTAGGTAATTAATGAGGACTGTAATACAAAATACAGATGTTTAAGCTAAATTTGGAGTGCAGTTAGGTAAACAAATGGTTAAACATCTATAATATATTTTCATTAGTAACAAATACATGCCTATGAAAATTTTTGGTGTCTAAAACTTAAATAGTTTACATAAATTACAGGCAATTCAAGATTTTTTCTAATAAAACAAACTATGACAAGTAAGTTTTCACTTTTCTTTCAAAAGAAAAGCTGAAACTACATGAACTTTTTTTAATAAATTGAGAGAATTTTTAAAATTTTATTATTTTAAATTTTAACATTTTATTTAAATTTTATTCTCTCAATTAAATTTAAATTTACTTCTAAATTTTCTCAATGAATAGTATTTGATTTTGCTTTATTTATTCTTTGTACTTTCTTTTAGTTATTTGGACTAGTCATTTAAGTTATAGTTTTTTTTTTAATTTTTTTTTTTTTTCTTGTACCATGTTTTGGTACTTAAGTATCAATTTAGAAGCATTCAACTGTTCTTCTAGATTCCTTGCTCTTTGGTTTCTTCTGAATGGTTTTTCCCTGGGTTCCACAGCTCTCTACTAGAGGGATCTTTTAGCCATAATCATAGGTTATCTTTTGAGTAGTTGGTACCTCAAACAGCCTCTGGGGGAAAAGAAATAGAAAAGTTAATCCCTCGCCAATATCACCAAACTGGAGAGTTTCTTCAGTTTTAGAGTCTTGTAATTCCTCCACTAGTTCTGCCCAGAGTTTTTGTTAGCTGGAGTTTGTTCAGCTCCATCAGATTTCAGACTTTGGTGGTGAACCTGTGACCCTCCATACTCCCATGTGCAGCCCCTGGACTGAATCCAAATTTTATATTGCAAACCCTTTTAATAATAGGAAGTTAGGCAAATGTATAGAAGTATCCTTAATGCCAGGCAGAAGCAGAGTTCTGGGAAAACCATCATGTTCTGTGATGTTTGGATTTGTCAAAAGGCCACATTCAAAGATGTAGAAGGTAACATGCAGCCCTGAGGCCATAGGTTCCCCCTGCACTTTGTCTTTACAGGGTAGCCCAAAGTCTCCCCTAATGTTGCCATATATAGGGAAAATAGGAAATTGTAGCTAAATCATTTACAAAATATTCATTACAAAATATTTGTAAAATAGTCTCTGCATGTTGGTCACTTCTTTGTAAAAATTTTGTAATGAACATTTTGTAAATAAAGGTACATTTAGCTGTATATGGCGACTTTAGGAGACTTTTGGGATATCTTATATTTTGTGCTTTATAAACCTCATTAAAAAGGTTGGATTGAGGAAGGAGAAAAAGGAAGGCCAACAGAATGTAGAATAATGATAATATTTGATGTAATGGTACTTAAAAACATTTAGTAGTATTTGAGGTTTTCTTATAAATAATGTGAACTTTATTGTCACTAGATGTATATATAGTAAGTATAGTAAGTATATTCTGTAAGTTCTATTGTCACTAGATATATATATAGTAAGTATAGTGAGTATATTCTGTAAGTTACAGAATAATCTTGTAATGAGAAATATCTGATGATACAATACAGATTATTGATTCTCTTTATTTAGGAGAAGAAGTAGCCAGGTATTCTGACCTGCTATTTAAGTCACCCATTCGAGACATTTCTTATCATCCATTTGAAAATATGGTTGCATTTTGTGCATTTGGGCAGAATGAACCAATTCTTCTGTATATTTATGATTTTCATGGTAAGTACACACGGTTTAATAATAAAGAGTATTTAGAATAACCTTTACGTTTAGACCCGGAATCATAAGCCCTATGAAATCTGTCTTTTTTTTTATATTAACAAAGCTCTCTTGAGTATACTCTAAAGAACCAAACAGATTAAATAGATTGTATTGTGTATAAATGCTGTAACATTTTATTTTTCTGCATAATTAGTATGGAATTTAAATGTTAGCACCTCCTTCTTTATAAATCAACTTAAATAAATAAAATTAATCTAGAAATTATTGAGGAATCTATTAACTAAATTTAAAAGGTAAAGAAGACTTAGGAAATATGTATCTTCGGTGTTTTCCCTTCGATATCAATTTAATTTTTATTCCATGTTTTTATTCTTATGAAACCATATAGTTTTAGTAAGTTATATTTCTGAGAGTATAACATAAAAAAAAGGCCAAAAAAAATCAATTGTTAATAAAAACAAGATCTGCAATTAGAAATCCAATATCTTTTCATGTCTAAAATTATACAATCTTATGATTCTAAGACATAATAAGGAAATAAAAACTTTGGATACATTTTTCAAGAACAATATGGAATTCTAAGAATTATTTGATTTATGTTATTTCTCATATATTTCATTAATTTCTATTTTGAAATAAGTATTTTGTTGTTTAGCATTATACTAATAGTGCTATTCTCAAAATTACAATTCCATTTTCATATGTCAATTTTTAAACAAAAATAAAAGTTGCCTATTTCTTAGATTTGTTTAGGATATTTTGTATTATTTATTGGTTTTGATAAGCTAGAATGTCTTACATATACTTATACAGATATCATAAATGCATAAATATAAAAATGCACATATAGGTTAATATTATGGAACTATTTGGGCAAAGTATTTTAAATTCATGAAATATAAAAAATTAAAGTTATTATGTATAAATGCTATAACATTTAATGCTATTAAATTTCTTAATGGTTAAGATAAGTGCTAAGTTATTAGACAATTGAGGTAAGTTATGAATTTCAAGTTCTTATCTTATGGATTATATTATACTTTTCTAGATGAATTACACTAGAAAACAATGCATAAAATCAAGATACATCTTATTTTACTGTAGAACTTTACAGAGAAGAAATAATTTCTGCAACACATATTCTGATTTATAGAGGACTATTAGTAATGGTGGAATTGTTAAGCAACATACTCTATTTACAAGCAAATGTTAGCATAATTAAACACTGCTTGATTATAGGCAAAGATAAAGGGATTTCTCAGATCATCCATTGTGTAAATCCTGCTGCCCATTTCTTTCCTGTATCCTGAAACAATTCTTTCTTTATACCCACTTTTAAGTTTTCACGTAAACCAAGAGAGTTATCCGTAAGTATTTTGTATTTGAAATTATTATACAGGAAATAGGCAGCATAGTTATTTCCTCAGATTCTTAAGAGGTTTCACAATAGTCTTCATTCAATTTCTAATTTGCTTTTGACACTTTTTGAAATTTTCACAATGGATACAAATTAAGATTTTACTCAGTCTTATTTCCTCAGTGTTGTTTTTTTAATGGAAGATTTTATCTTTAGATTAGCCCATGAAAGTTAGGTTTGCCAATTCGGTGTTTAGACAACAGGCATAGAAGTCCATTTTAGAAGCATAGTAGAAAGAGCAAAGTGTTTGGGGGAGTACAAAAACACAGTTTTAGGCCCCAGTTTGTTAGTTTAGTGACTGTGTGCAAGCTTCTTGCCTTCCTGAAGGCTCTATTTTCTCATCTAGTGAAAGGTAGTATGGTACTAGAAGGTACCCGTCCTACCTAAGAGAGATGTTTTTGAGGATACTATGAGACAGTGATTGTGAAAGTACTTTGTAAATTGCTAAGCACTGTATTAAACAAAAAAATGAATTGTATTGTTGTCATGCTCATTACCAGTATACACGTGACTTTATACGAATGTATATTTTATTGTAATATGCTTATAAGCGTCTCTAAGTGGAATGGAATTGTAAAAAGTTTTTATTTATTAAAGTGAGGTCCTTTCTTGGTTAGTTTTTTAGAAAATAAGTACATAAAGTTAAAAACATAATGTTATATTCACACTATTTTAATGAGGAAGAAGAATTCCTGGGGATTTTAGAAATTAAAATATGCAAATGATAGCCACATGAAATTAAAAATATTCTGAGCAGTGTTTTAAGAGTACAGTTTTTTTTTATTAAGTCATAAACACATAGATCATGTATACATTAATGCATTTATGGGGTACAATGTGCTGATTTCATATAGAATTAGGAATGCTTACATCACAGTGGTTAATATATACCTCATCTCATTTACTTAAATATTGTGTTAAGACATTTATACTCCATACTAATAGATCCGACATGTACCCTAGCATTATGCACCATTGGTATGATCCCACCATTCACCCTCCCTTGGCTGACCTCCTCCCAAACCTCCCATCCCGCCCCCCTCTTTCATCTTGGGCCATAGTTGTGATCTATTCTCCATATGAAAGTGTGAGTGATTGTAAATTGGTTTCATAATAGTACTGAGTACACTGGGTATTTTTCTTCCATCCTTGAGATACTTTACTAAGTAGGATATGTTCCAGCTCCATCTATGTAAATGTAAAAGACATAAAGTCTCCATCTTTTCTTAAAACTGCATATGCACAGTTTTTAATGCATTGATGTACCTTTACAGACAAATTAAAACTCAAAGTTTCAACATGTTTTCCTAACTCTTCGCTGCCTATTTTTAAAAAGAGGAAGCTCAGGAAGAAGTTAAGTAATCTCAAGCCATCCAAAATTTAGCAGAGTTCTTGTGAATGGTGTAGATCCCTAAGAAAATAAAAAGTTGTTTTAGACTCTAAATATTATATTAATTAAATATAAGCCAGAATCATCAAATCTAATAGTCTTTAAATTTTTCATTGAAAATTATATTTATTACTGCACTATGATAGTTTCATCTTTTATTTTCTAATACAGGAATGTTTTACTCAAATTCTCTTGTCTGAAAATAAAGTTTACATGTGGTTTTGTATAAATTTTTAATGGTTCACAATTGAAAATATGCAGAACAGTTAAGTGCTTTTTAAGTAGTGTTCATCAGAGCTTCTGATAATTTTAAGGAAAATGGAGCTAGATTTTTTTTTTTTTTACATAAGTTAAATAAGCTATGGATGAGACTACAGAGGTAGCTAAATGTATCATCCATCTTTCAGTTCTAGCAAAATCTGTGAAGAGACAGCAAGCATCTTTCCCTGTTAAGTATATGTTCAGGTTGTGGTCTTTTGGGTCTTTCCTTCTACTGACTTTTTGCTTTTTTTGGTAAGAAATATGATTTATACTTTCAGAAGGCAGTTTTATTTGTCTGATGTTGAAAGGTTTTTAATCATCGAGTAGTACAAAATTTAGTCACAGAGTACCAGAAATAATGTGCTTTTAGGATTCCCATAATAACAGAGTACTAGTCAGAGAAACAGATCCTACTGATTTAAGTTTATAAAGCTAGACTTCAGCACTTAATGTTTGGTTATTAATCAGTATTTTTATGCTCAGTCTCTAGGATGCTGATCTACAGTTAATAATAATTATTGCTAATACATAGCACTTTCTATATTCCTGGTACTTATATAAAGCACTTTATATATATTTAAGTTTTCACAGTAATCTTGTGATATAGGGGTTATAATAACCCCATTTTATAGGATCCAGGACTTAAATAAATACAGTCTGGTCTTAGCATCGAAGCTCTTATTTGCTACACTAAATTACCTCTTCAGCAGATCTCTCGAAATACTAGCATTTGAATGTGTGATAGTCAAACCTTTTTTTTTCCTACAGTATGATTTTCTGCATGCTTGTCTTGTGCAGTGTGTGCTTTCTCTGTATTTTCTATACTTTGTAGGAAGCAGAAGTGGAGGCTTGTTCATCTTTTTCTTTACAGTACATAGCCCAAATAAGTATTTTAATTAAGATCAAGTCTAATTTGGGAAGGTCACAGCATTAACTAATAGGTAATGAGCCTAATTTTTTTTTTTTTTATTAAATCATGGTTGTGTACTTAAATGCAATCATGGGGTACAATGTGCTGGTTTTCTATACAGTTTGAAATACTTTCATCGTACTGGTTGACATAGCTTTCATGGGATTTTCTTGGTTATTGTGTACAGACATTTATATTCTATATTTAGTAAGTTTCACCTGTACCCTTCTAAGATGCACCGTAAGTGTGGACCCACCAATTACTCTCCCTCCGCCCATCCTCTCCCCTCCCCTCCCCTCTTTTGCCCCTTTCCCCATATTCTTGTGCTATAATTGGGTTATAGCCTTCATATGAAAGCTATCAATTAATTTCATAGTAGGGCTGAGTACATTGGATACTTTTTCTTCCATTCTTGGGATACTTTGCTAAGAAGAATATTTTCCAGCTCCATCCATGTAAACATGAAAGAGGTAAAGTTAATGAGCCTAATTTTTCACTAGGTGGCATTATCTCCTCTGAGCCATTATTAACTCATGACTATGAGTGTCTTGGGCAAGACAAATCTTTATTCAGCACCTATTGTGTGCCAAGTTAAACTAGGCTCTGAGACCCAGGGATCAGACTCAGATTACCAGGCTTTTTTTCTACTATTGACATGATTTTATTAATATAATTCATATTCATTAATGATTACTTACATTGTAAGTAATGTAATACTTACATTCACAATTCATAACATTATTTGTTTACATGTGGCATACTTTATACTAGAGTTAAGGGAAACATGTACCTTTACCTTCTTATAAAATTGTGTTATCTAGCTTGTTCATTGACTAAAAAGCCTATAGTATTTATAATGCTATATGTCTCACATAGTACCTAACATATCACTAATGTACAATAAATGTTTACATTAACAATTAAAAATAACATATAATAGCATTTGTCCTTAACTTTTATAAAAATATTTTATGATAGTTATTATTAGTTAGTAAATTTGGAGCTAATAGCAATGGTAGTAGTAACTAGTAGGTAGTAGGTAACATTTGTTAAGCATTTACTATGTGTTTACTACTCTTATAAGCATTTTACGTATATTATCTCATAAAATCCTTCTAAAACTTTTTGAGTTGGCTATGATTTTTACCCTCACTTTACAGATAATGAAATTGAGGTACAGAGAAAATGAATAATTTTCTCGAAGTAATACTGTTGGTGGTAAAAAAAAAAAAAAAAAAAAAAGCCACCATTTGATTCCAGGCTATGTGACTTCAGAACCCATATTCATAATACATTGTCTGTCACAGCTACTTACTTAGACTTTGCATTTCCTATATTATGACATAAGTGAAATTAAGAAGGCAGATAAATATTCGTATAGTAAAATGTGTTGTTTTCATTTTCAGTATTTAAGAGAATCTCTTAAGAAAGGAAGTTTGCTTATCTATTATTATTATTAAGTTGTAATAGAATTGTCAAATATGGTAGACATTTTCCCATCAGGTGGCTATGAGACTTGAATATGTTGCACATTCTCATATAGCTTTTGAATAGTTTTATTAGTAACACTTGTAAGTTCTACTTACCATTTATAGTATGTCAAGGGATTAGAGAATTACTGATAGGCCCTGAAACATGCCCAAGCTGTCAGAATTGAAGTATTCCTCTTAACTTCTTAGATTCATCAACTGGTCTCTTAAGATGATCTGAAGCAAGAATGAGTCAGGCCAGGTAAAATACAACTTGAAAAAATATTTTATTGTTTGATAACACAGTAGAACCTCCATACTTTATTACTTCCCTACATTGACCACCTTTGACTTGACCTAATTTTCATAGACTGGACATGCACCATAAGTACATATCAGTTCAGTAGGTCTGGTTCTTTATGTTGACCAGTTGTTACAGTCTCTTGGATGGTCAACTTAAAGAGTTTATTCTGTATATACTAAAGCTAAAAATACATATATTCTTGATCCACTATGTGATCTACTATTCTGTGACCTATAAATGTCCTTCCAGGTTTATAACTAATATAAATGCATGTATCACCAAAAGTTACGTTCATTATAGCATTATTTGTATTAGCCTGAAATTGTAAAGAACTGAAATTTCCATCAAGGAGCATGAATAAATAAATTGTATTTGATCTACTAAAAAAAAAAAAAAGATGGCCTGGAATATGCACTGAAAATACTAGAGAAAGAGGAGGATTTGGTATAACTACTTAATGCTGGGAAACTAGAAATGTAGAACTACCATCTTATGTGAATTATTATAATGGAAGTATAATAATTTATAAATAAAAGAATTAAGTATGTAGTAAGATGACCATATGTGGTAACAGGGTTATATATAATAATAAATCTTGAGCACAGTAGTGAAAAGTTGAACCAAAGGGAAATCTTATGCTAAAATAGTATATGAGAAAGAAAAAAAAATAAAATAAAATAGTATGCGAGAAAGAGTATGTTGTGATTGTAGTTGTACTTTATTGTAAAGTCAATAACATAAGTACAGGCTCGGGGCCTGTGGCTCAATGGGCTAAGGTGCCAGCCACATACTCCTGAGCTGGCGGGTTCGAATCTAGCCTGGGCCAGCCAAACAACAATGACGGCTGCAACCAAAAAAGAAATGGCCGGGCGTTGTGGCTGGCACCTGTAGTCCCAGCTACTTGGGAGGTAGAGGCAAGAGACTCGCTTGAGCCCAAGAATTGGAGGTTGCTGTGAGCTGTCATGGCACAGCACTCTATCCAGGGTGACAGCTTGAGGCTCTGTCTCAAAAAATAATAATAATAATGATAAGTACATATAGATTTTAATAATAGCAAACCTTGTATTTGCTTCAAATGCAAAGGACATTGAAAAGATTGGATTAAAGGATTTAAAAGATTAAAATATTTTCTCCATTCTTCCTTACATAAAGATAACAATCGCCTGGCTAAACCACGTTATTTTTTATAATGTTTAAGTCAGGAACATATACAAAAGCACTGAGCTTATTATACAAATCAAAAGGATTGAGCCAAGATGGTGATCTGCAGCCAGCTTTCCGCGAGGTTCCTGTCCAGAAGGAGAGTTAAAGGATAGAAACTCAGCAAGAAAGCTGATGGTTTGGATCTGAGTTCTCCAGGATATTCTCAGACCTATTCTCCATAATGACCAGTGTAATCTTCCAATGCAAAAGTAAACTCATCCAGAAACTTTTTATCAAGGTCCAACTTACACAGCGACAAAAGGATTTAAAATGTCCACTAAATTTTCTCAAGATATACCATTGGTTTCTATTAATGTGAATGGTTTAAATTGTCCTCTAAAGAGGCATAGATTGGCTGACTGGATACAAAAACTCAGGCCAGATATATGCTACATTCAAGAGTCTCACCTTACCTTAAAAGATAAATATAGACTCAAGGTGAAGGGATGGTTATCTATATTCCAGGCAAATGGAAAACAGATAAAAGCAGGTGTTACAATCTTCTTTGCAGATACAATAAGCTTTAAACCAACCAAAATAAGGAAGGATAAAGACGGACATTTCTTATTTGTTAAAGGTAATACTCAATACGATGAGATTTCAATTATTAATATTTATGCACCCAACCAGAATGCACCTCAATTTATAAGAAAAACTCTAAAAGACATGAGTAACTTGATTTCTTCCAGCTCCATAGTAGTTGGAAAGTTTAATACTCCTTTAGCAGTGTTGGATAGATCCTCCAATAAGAAGCTCAGCAGAGAAATTTTAGACTTAAACTTAACCATTCAACATCTGGATTTAACAGACATCTACAGAATGTTTCATCCTAATAAAATTGAATACCCATTCTTCTCATCAGCCCATGGAACATACTCCAAAACTGATCACATCTTAGGTCACAAATCTAACCTCAGCAAATTTAAAAGTATAGAAATTATTCCTTGCATCTTCTCAGACCACCATGGAATAGGAGTTGACTCAACAATAACAGGAATTTGCATACTCAAACAAAAACATGGAAGCTAAATAACCTTATG
Source organism: Arctocebus calabarensis (assembly GCA_963573935.1). Classification (NCBI taxonomy): domain Eukaryota; kingdom Metazoa; phylum Chordata; class Mammalia; order Primates; family Lorisidae; genus Arctocebus; species Arctocebus calabarensis. The sequence goes on from CAUYON010000724.1 coordinate 10,333, forward strand.
CTGAAAGATAGATGGGTCATTGATGAGATTAAGAAGGAAATCACTAAATTTTTGGAACAAAATGACAATGAAGACACAAA
>CAUYON010000729.1:0-23548 GCA_963573935.1 Arctocebus calabarensis
CACAAGGTTTTAATTAGATTAATCCCACCTCCAGCTTCTGGCCTAGATCATGATTGGTCCAACATAATCTGACCACAGTGATTGATTTAGAGATTGTCCAATTAGAGCATAGTTTAGAACTCTTGTTATAGTTATGGGGTAAATCCTATTTTCTTCACCTTGTAAAGAGAAAAATCACAGGGCGGTGCCTGTGGCTCAGTGAGTAGGGCTGGGGCCCCATATGCCAGAGGTGGCAAATTCAAACCCAGCCCTGGCCAAAAACTGCAAAAAAAAAAAGAAAAAAAGAGAGAGAGACAGAGAAATCACAGACACCCCAGTAAACTGCACCCAGATTTCCCACCAACAGAGACTTGAGATAATACATGTTTGTTGTTTTAATCCTCCTCTACATTTGGGGAATCATTTGTTACCCAGCAATAGATAGTTAATACATTGAGTATTGACATAAAAGTACAAGGTCTGGGCTTTATGTAAGGCTCTGGCTTAGAGAGTGTTTGTATGCTCGGCAACCCTTATCCATACTTGAGCACAGTTGACATGTGTGAAGGAAAGATCATTGAGTCAGACTCAGGAAGTCTCTCTCCAGCACATACCACCGCCCCCACCTCCACTTCATGGCTGATTGGGCATCTCAGAACTAACCACTTTTAGTTTCCTCACCCTGAAAAAAGGTGTAATAATTCCTACTCTACTTTTCAGAGTTACTCACAGCCCTAGTGTGGAAACACTCCAAACAAGTGAGGCACTGCCCAGACATGAAATGTGTACTTTTTAGAAGCCATTTGTTTCCCTATTGCCTTTTTCAGTTCTATTCCTTTAAACACCTGTTCTTTGTACAATCCCTATTGGGCTGTCAGGTTAAGCCTGAGAAACATGACTGACTTAAACTGTCATCCTCCTGGTGAGACCAAAGGCAACTTCAGATGCTACTGAAATGCAATGTGTGTTCAAAGAGTCCTTCCCTCCCCTAGGGCGGGACATCCCGGCCCGTGGAGAGGACCTCTTCCTTCCAGGATCTGGGGTGAAGCCAAGTTTGAGGTCTTTCCTGGTGTTACTAGTACAACTGAACCCCCTTTTCTGTTAAGTAGACAAAGAAAGTGCCTCATGACTTCCTTTATTCTATTCTCCAGGGTGTCATCCTTGTAAGGAAATACTAAACAGAGAGAGGAAATGTGTTTGCTGAAATAGAAATAATAATTCAATCATGTAAGTCAAAATAATAAGATCTGTATGAGATTTTAAAAAACTAAAGAAAATTCCATCAAACCAAATAGAAATAAAATCATGTGACTATCTGACTTAGCTCAGTTAATTAACAAGATTTGTAAAACGTTATGTATCCCAGATGCTTTTGTGCTTTTTAGCTGCTTTTTAGCATTTTGTGAAACGTCCTCAGGGAACTTGTGATACTTCTTGAGTGATCAAGAATGGAGAGAATTCAATTTTTAAAAACGTACAGAAAATAGTATGTAGTGTATTTTCTCATGTTTGTGAAAAGAAACACTGGAATGATAAGCTTGAAATTGATGAGTGGGTGGGAATGGTATGGGGGGATGAGAGTGAAACTCCTCAGAGTATAATTTTGCATATCATTTTGTTTTTGAAACATATAAATGTTTTACATATTCAAAAAAATCAAATCAAAATAGATTTTGCTACATCTTAAAATAATTGAGTACAAACAGAAGCAAATATACAGAAAAACAGATATATACATACTATATATATCTACACATACATACATATATATACAATTGAAAAAACAACCACACAGAGAAAAGAAGCATTGCAAGTAACTCTCACGTTAAGGAACTTTTGATTCTGGCTAATTCAAGTTAACTTTTATCTCTGACTATATATCTGTAATGAGATTATTTTAAGGCAAAAAAAGGAAGGCATAGAAATCTGAAACTTTATGTACTACTTTCTTTGATAGTAGTAAAATTGGTGTTTGTTGTGGTTTATTTTACATGTAAACTTGACTGGGCCATGAGATGCCCAGTCTTTTGGTCTAACATTATTCTGGGTGTGTTTGTGAAGGTGTTTCTGGGTGAGATTAACATTTGAATTGGTAGATTGAGTAAAGAAGACTAGTCTCCCTAATGTGGGTGGGCCTTACTCAATTGAAGACCTAAGCAGAACAAAAGACTGATCCTCCTCCCATGAATAAGAGAGATTCTTCCTGCCTGACTGCCTTCCAGCAGCAGCATCATTTTCTTTTCCTGCCTTCAGACTCAATCTGAAACATCAGTTCTTCCAAGGTCTCAAACCTGGCAGCCTTTGGATTGAAATTACACTATTGGCTCTTCCAGGTTTTACAAGATTTCTGACTACATATCTTGGGAATTGTCAGCCCCCATAATAGCATTACTATAATTCTGTATAGTAAATGTATATTTCCTATATATATTTATTAATATATGTTATACACATGTGTATACAGAGTAGACATAAAGATCATGTGTAATTTAAAATAGTTTAACAGCAAATTGCACATGAACTTTATGGACACTTTGTACACATACACAAAAATTCTGTTAGTTCTGTTTCTCTTGAGAACCCTGATTGATGTACTATTGTAAATCTGAAATAATTCTATTTTTATTTTGGATAAAGTAAGCAAGAATATATTCATCTAGGGGCCAGGTGCAGTGACTCACGCCTGTAATCCCAGCTCTCTGGGAAGCTGAGGCGGGCAGAATGCCTGAAACATGAGTTCAAGACCAACCTGAGCTAGAGCAAGACCTCATCTCTAAAAATAGCCAGGCATTATGGTGAGTACCTGTAGTACCAGCTACTCAGGAGCCTGAGGCAAGAGAATCACTTGACAATAAGAGTTTGAGGCTGCTGTGAGCTATGACACCACAGCACTCTACCAAGGGTGACAAAGTAAAAGTCTGTCTTCAAGAAAAAAAAAGAATACATTCATGTACTTAGGAAACAAGCTTTTCTCTATAGGAAAAAAGAGATGAAAATATAAAATATAAGAAGACAAGGCAGGCCCTATACCAGGGGGTCCTCAAACTTTTTAAACAGGGGCCAGTTCACTGTCCCTCAGACCATTGGAGGGCCGGACTATAGTTGAAAAAAAGAACTATGAACAAATTCCTATGCACACTGCACAAAGACCTCCTAACTTCAGAAAAAAAGGCCCCCCTTAACCGCAAAAAAAGGCCCTACTAACTGCAAAATTAAAAAAAAAACAGACTTCCTAACTTCAAAAAAAAAATAAATGCTAACTTTTTCTTGCCTCAGTCCTCAGGCAGCAGCAGGCTCTGCACAGACAAGCTCCTAACTCTCCCTATCACACCCAAGACTGGGAGAAGTTGAGAGACAGAGAGAAGGAGGGGAGTTGGAGAGTGCAGCGCACATTCCACACACGCGCACTGTGGGGCCCGGGACGAGTCAGCTGTTAAGCAGGATAGGCAGTGGCAGCAAAAACAACTGGCGGGCCGGATAAATGTCCTCGGCAGGCTGCATGTGGCCCGCAGGCTGTAGTTTGAGGGCCCCTGCCCTATAGTATGACATTTGTAGAGGAAATGTCATTGAGAGCTCAAGGTTATCTTCCAGCTTTGTTCACTGAAATGGTCTAGTAGCACCCAGCACCCAGATTTTGGTTTCTAAATGTCATTCCCTGCTAAAAGGAACCAGGGCTTTCCGGAGAAAGGGCCTATTTTAGATTTGAAGAAGAGAAAGCATATGAGATGAGTCTGAGACAACTTGTACGAAAAGCAAGGTGGTGCTCTAAGACTCGCGGGTGACATTAGAAAGACACAGGAACCAGCTTTAAGAGGCTCTGACTGAAAAAAAAAAAAAGAGGCTCTGACTGGTGAAATTTAAGATAATCTGAACATGGGAAAAATGGTAGCCATTGTTTATAACAAATTACATTGTAAAAATTATGATTTTATAGTAATATACAAAGAGAGTGTGTGTATATGTGTATGACAGAGAAATAGAGATGGAAGGGGAAAGAAATTTCTTTTATAGAATGTCAGCTAATACACACAGAAGGGGTCATAGAATTGTAAAAATCATTTTGTACCTCCAGTATAAAATATAATAATTGATTCAAGCAGAGATCTTCACGGATTCTTAAACTCTTGAACAAAATATTATTAGTGATGAGGTTTTCTTTTTCTTTTTCTTTTTTTTTTTTTTTTGAGACAGTATCTCGCTTTGTCACTCTCAGTAGAGTGCTGTGGCATTATAGCTCACAGCAACCTCAAACTTTTGGGCTCAAGTGATCCTCTTGCCTCAGTCTCCCAAATAACTGAGACTACAGGCACCCACCACAGTGCATGGCTCTTTTTAGAGACAGGGCCTCGCTCTTTCTCAGGCTTGTCTCAAGCTCCTGAGCTCAAGCAATCTACCTTGAGGCTCAAGTTTCTGCCTTGGCCTTCCAGAGTACTGGGATCACAGGTGTGAGCCACCATGCCTAGACTAGTGAGTAGGTTTTCATTCAGTCTCTAAGTATCCCCCACAGATTACTTGCCATTTGCAAAAAGGCACTCTGCCTACATAATGAATAAATATGGTGGTCACAACAACCTTCACCAAAGAATCAAACTTGTGTCACAAATATTAGGATAACCCGACATCACATACCTCTGTCAATATCGCCTCTATAATATTCTACCAATATTGTTTAAGCTGAATCTAATCATATATTTAGACTTTATTCTTAGTTTCGGGGGGTGGGAGGGAAGACAAGAAAAACAGTATCTACCAAGAACAAAGTAAACAAAAACATGAGGGAGTAATCCAGAAGGAAAGATAAGGTACAAGGCAATTGCTCTCAACTCTTCGGGGAAAATGTTGCAAAAGACATAAAAGTGGACTGTTCTATAGTAAAGAGCCATAACAGTCATGCAATCCTTGAGCCTTAATAGCATCCTGAATTCAACAAAGAAATACAGATTGAATAAGAAGATACAATCAAATCGTTCATCTTATTAAGTACAATGATAATATTATAGTTTGGTAGGGGAACATCCTAATTCTAACTAGATTCATGCTGAAGTATTTACAGTTTTCTTGGCCAGGGCTGGATTTGAACCTGCCACCTCCTGCATATGGGGCCGGCGCCCTACTCCTTTGAGCCACAGGTGCTGCCCCATGCTGAAGTATTTAGAGGTGAACTGTTATGATGGCTACAGTTTATTTTCAAATAGTTCAACAGAAAAAGCAGATATAGGTATATAAATATATAAAGAAAAAAGAGGGAGGCAGGGAATTTGAAGGGAGGAGAGACAGAAAATGCAAGCATGTATAAGATAGAGAACAAGTGAATGGACCTAAATTGGTGAATCTAGTTCAAAAATAAATGGGTTTCATTTTATGATTCTTTCCTTTTCTGCATGTTTGAAAATTTTCAAACGAAGAAGTTGGAGGGGGAAGCATTGGTGATAGCACGTTGGGAAAATCGAGTTAGGTTGCGGCAGGAAAGATAATGATTGATCTGTGCTCTTAGGAAAGAATAGTAACCTCCCCCACAGCTGGGGAGGAACACACCTGTCACTGTCAAGATCGCTCTGCGCTTCCAAGCCCGAGCTGTGAATTTAGGAGGGTAAATCTGATCCCCGTGTTTTGAAGCAATGAGGGCTTTTGTAGGGCAGAGTGTTCCGAGGAGGCAAAGCTTGCAGGATGACAGGGTCCCTCATCAGAACAAAGGTCGGGGAAGATTTGGCTGTGAGAGACCAGCTGTGCAGGTGACAGCAACCAGCAAGAGAAGGGAGCAAAGTGAGTGGCGAGGAAGAGCATGTGGATGAAAGAAAGAAGAAGTGTGGGTTGAGCTGGAAGCTTAATGTAATTTTATACATCACAGAGACGCCTCCCGATTTCCGGGAGACTATTTTGGCTGTGGTCATTAGCAGAAGACTTTCTGTGGCCTCTCGGCACAGTTTGATTGTCTCACCTGTCTCTAACCTCTTCCCCACGTACCTGATTATCTCCAAGACCCCTGCTCCCTCTCTCCTCTCTCCTCTAATAGGAAATAGGCCTAGCTATTTCCCCAATGTCCCCTTCAGGTCTTTCAGGCCTGTGCCCTAAGAGCCTCCTCTGCCACTGGGGATTTGAAAGAACCATGTGTAACCCTGAGAGATCCCCAGCTGAGCACAAAGAAACCTCGTTTCACAGAGGGAACTGGAATCACCTATTTTTCAAGTTCCCTGTTCTGGATGGATATTTTTAATTTACTACAAGCGAAAACCTCAATGACTTTGAAAGGGTACCGCCACGGTGAGCTGGTTTAAAATGCATATATGGTGGCATTCATTTCGGGGACAGGAGTCTGTGTTATAAGGCTTGGTGCTGGTGGAGCAGCCCCTGGGAGGGAGAACAGGCCAGGGGCAGATGCTGTGCCAGGGCACCGGACGCTTCATTTATTTCCACGAGATCCATCCCTCATAATGATTGTAACTTACATGAGCTCATTTCCTTGAAAAATCAGATAAGTGTTATTGAGTTTGCTGGGATAAGATTGTTGCTTTTGTTACATATCCACAAAAGTTCCATGTGCCTGGTGGGTTGTAAATATACAGAGGGTGCCAAAAGGATGAATACACATTTTAAGGAAGGAAAGAACTATTAAAATCATAATACTCAATATATACCAATAACAAAAGAGGAATACAAGGCACCTGGCGCGCCTCTTGTAATTGCGGAAGTCAAATGTGACTTGAATATTATAAATTTAATAGTTTTTTTCCCCTTTCTTAAAACATATTTTTATATGTATCTATATTTTTGGTTCTCTCTCTCTATAGGTTTAATAGATCCGAAAATCCTTTACACGTTTTTTTTAAACTCGGACATGACTTTGATGGATGAATATTTGTTGGACAGTGTGGGGCAAGGAAAAAAGACTGTTTGGGCTTTCTCTCCCATGGCCCTGAGGATGGGACAAGATGGAGTTGCATAGGCTTTCCTCCTATGGGGAGCACCTTGTATTCCTAGAGAGCCTTAGCACAGTGAAGTCCCGCTGATGGAACTGACACTTGGCAAGGTGCCACTTTTGTCCCCCTGGGTGTAAAGGTGCTCAGGGCCTTCCCTCTGTGCAGACTATGGATCACAGATTGCGATGTGTAACTTAACTCCGTGACTGCCAGGAACTAGGATGGACCTCCTATGTCACTGGGCTCACCAGCTGCTGCGAGCTGAATAAAGCACGTGACACCTGCCCTCCGTGCCTGAGTTTCTCTCCGGTCTGGCTGAATTAGAACACTGGCATTATCCAGATATTATCACATGTTGGCTGAATGCTCTGCTGTCTCCTTTTCACACTGGTCGCTGAGCTGGTCAGAGCTACAGTCAAAGCCCATCTCTATCAATGTGATTAAAAGTTTACTGTCTGGGCGGTGCCTGTGGCTCATGGGTAGGGCGCCAGCCCCATATACCAAGGGTGGCAAGTTCAAACCCGGCCCCGGCCAAACTGCAACAAAACCTTCCATCACTAGCCGGGTTTTTACACGCTTTCTTATCTGATATTAGTTCTAACTCTGTAAGTTGCTTTGAATCTGTCTTTGAACAAAGGGGTTTGTAAGGGATGAAGAGAAACACTGGCTGAAACTAAAACTAGGCAGAGGCCGCCCAGGTTCCAGACGGCTCTCAGGATGGACACTTACCTGGGGACCCCAGGATGTTGTCTGCCAATCCTCAGAGGGAATATGCCATAGATCGCCAAGCCCAGACCCAAATTCAATATAAGAACAACATATTTCCATGGAACAGCTCTCAGTTGGGAAAGCAAATAAATGAAGCTGCCATCGTGGCGTTCTATGATGCACAGATGGCATCCAGGAATACAGCGGTGTGGCAGCAGGTTCCCCACCAACGGGACCATCTCTACGATTCACACTTTACATGAGGCATCCGAGGACCTCAGAGAAACAGGAACCGTGCCAGCCACTATATATACATTTATTTCATCATCTCCATGACACCTCTGTTGTTAAACATTATTATCCCATTTCACACACAAAGAAAACAAGACTCATAGGAAATAAGTTGCCCAAGGTCAAGTATCACAAGAAAGTGGCAAACAAGGAGTTAAAACTGCACCATGTCTGATTCTGAAATCCCCACGTGCCCGCAGAGCCACCCTGGCTTGTCCCTGCCTCTGTTTCTCCATACGTCGTGGGTGAGTGTGAGTTCTTTCACATGCACCCCCCAATGAGGCTGCAGTGTGAAGTCAACTCATATAACGCATTTTAATTCTTCGGAGGAAAAGCATCTTAAAAACATAAAGCCACGTGGAGTGAGGCCAAAGAACGGCTGGACTGCTGCCCAGTTTGATTGGCGGTCCCTGTGAGAATTGGAGAGCAAATGTCAAAGAACAGACCTCGCCCTCTGGCACTTGTGAATGTCACAAAAAATTCATGGAAACTCCTGGAAAACGTCCCTCAGCCCGTGTAGTAAAATTTTCGTAATCCTGGAATGTAAGCTCTGCCCTGGGGCTGGCCGGCGCGGTGGTGGCGGTGGCGGTGGTGGTAATGCTGGCACCCTGCACTGTCAGCCCTGATAAAGGACCCCGGGACAGGCCCAGAGGCAAGGCACCTGGGGTGGGGGTGGGGGGCTCGCCTCCTGCTTCCTTCCTACTGGGGCTGCTGTGCCCCCCGCCAGGGCTGCTGACACTTCCAAACCGTGCTGGCCAGGGAAGGCAAGACACTCTGGGTCCCCTGGAAAGTCCTCAGTCCTTCAGAGATTGTGCCTGTCACTTCTGGGTGACATGTTCTAAGACATTTATCTTCTTCTCCAAAGAGGACTTTTGTGCTCTCCTTTTTTTTAATAAAGCACTAATCCTTTGCCCCTTCCTGTGGTTGCTTGTCCCTGTCCTTCGCTGACATCACTGACACTGGTCTCTAAGTTCCTCATCTATGCCCTGCTGTCTCCTGTCACCAGACCTTTGCACAGGGTGTTCACTCTGCCTGGGATATGGGGACACCTGCCTGCCCCAGGCCCCGCCTTAGCTCTGATGACTTCCACATAGCTGGTTTGTTTCTTAAGCCATCACCTCTGGGAAGGCCTCTGGGTTTCCGCAAGGTTAGGCCTGTATTTGTCCTAGTTCTATAGCGCCTGGGTCTTTAACTTCCATCACTGTGTAACAGGTGCTTATTGTCCCTACACTCCACATCCCATGAGGGTGCTACATCTGTACTGGCCACTGCTCTATGCCTACCCAACACCCAGCAGAAGTGTCTGATAAGCCCATAGCTCAGGGGTTAGGGTGTCAGCAACATGCACCAGGGATGATGGGTTCAAACCCGGCCCGGGCCTGCTAAACAACCACGACAACTATAACAAAAAAGTAACCGGGCGTTGTGACAGCTGTGTGTAGTACCACATACTTGGGAGGCTGAGGCAACACAATCACTTAAGGCCCAGAGTTTGAGGCTGCTGTGAACTGTGACGCCGCGGCACTCTAACGAGGGTGACATAATGAAACTCTGTCTCCAAAAAAAAAAAAAAAAGTATCTGATAAGACAGAATGAAACTCTTAAAGAATGAAGATCTAACTTGGGCCGACGCTGTAACGATGGTAATAATAAAACATTTTCAAATTTTGGCATCTCTTCACAGTTTAAAAAAGTTCTTTCACCTATATTATTTTTATAATCCTATAAAGTGTGTGTTTCTTAGAGAAAGCATGCTTTTCTTCATATCTTTCATGCTTATTAGTGTAGTTTTCCTTTGGAAGTGGTAGCAAGTCCTAACTCCCTAGGATTTTTCATTTTGATAACGCACCTTTATTTAGCCACTGTACCAAAGATGTCTTATTTAAAATCCCCAAAAGTTCTTATAAGCCCAGTTTTACACATGAGAAAAATGAAGTCATGTGGCTGGTTAAACTCTGGGCCACACTTTGAACCTGGCTGTGTGACTTGGAGATATTCGCATTTCTGGGCCATGCACACATTTCATAATGAGATGTCTCCTGATGTAACATTCCAAGTTCATGTTACCATTGGTATCCAGCCCATTGGCAGATTCTGTGCTTAGTCCTGCCCAAGCACTCACGTGACAGGAGTATGGTAAATTGGAGACTTTAAATTTTTAATCTGTGCACTCTGTCACAGGGCAAAATATACATCTTATTTTTTTTTTGGAGACGTGGTCTCACTCTGTCACCTTGGGTAGAGTGCCGTGGCATCATAGCTCACAGCAACCTCAAACTTTTGGGCTCAAGCAATCTTCTTGCCTCAGGCTCCCAAGTAGCTGGGACTACAGGTATGTGCCGCAAGGATCCACTACTTTTTCTATTTTTAGTAGAGATGGGTCTCGCTCTTGCTCAAGCTGGTCTTGAACTCCTGAGCTAAAGCAATCCACCTGCCTCAGCTCCCAGAGTGCTAGGATTATAGGCATGAGCCACTGCCCCTGACCAACATCATTTTAAGTCCTCCCATTTTCAGCAGAACCAAAACTGACAAGAATGAGTGGCGTGGCGGGAGCTGCTCTCGTTGAAGCATTGATGTGAAGATTGTGTTGAGTAACATGTAGAAATTAACATGCTCCCAATAGGAAGCAGAAACATAGTTTTAATATAGAATCATAACCGTCATTATCCTAAAAGTAGCTCCACCAGACTTCAAGTGGCTGTCAGATCACAACTGGACAATTAGGAGGTAGTGATCTCTTTTTTGTGTTGTTGTTTTTTTAAGAAACGGCATTTCAGACTATCATCCAGACCAGAGTAAAGTGATACAATCAAAGCTCATTATGACTTTGAACTCCTGGATTCAAGTGATCCTCCAGCCTCAGCCTCCTGAATAGCTGGGACAACAACTATGTAACACCACATCTGGCTCCTTTTTAAAATTTTGATTCTTTTGTGAGAGGACAGGGTCTTGCTCTTGCCCAGGCTGGTCTCAAACTCCTGGCCTCAAGTGATCCTCCTGCCTCAGCCTCTCAAAGTGCTGGGATTACAGGCCTAAGAGTCACCACCAAGCCCAGGCTAGTCTAGTGATTCCTTAAGATTGGAACGACACAGGCCAGAATTGAAGCTGAGTTCAGATAGCCCGAATCCGGTGTTCCCCGTGGCCTCTATGCCAGTCACTGCTGTAGGAGGGAAGGACATTTGTCCCTCCTGGAAGATTTTGGTGGAGCTGCTGTGTATTCATCATCTAACTGTGGACTTGCACAGAGACTGGGGCTCCAGGGCTGGGCTCCCCAAGCTCAGAGTTATGCTCCCTGAAGAGAACAGCCATCGGTCAGTGTTTGAGCCAACAAAAAACAAATGTGGGCCCTGAAATCTTGAGACACTTAAAAGGCATCACTGGAGGAGGGGAAGGTTGGACAAGGCCTAGTTCCAGGAAATAGTAGGGGAAATGTTACGGTAACTCGCAGGTCCTGGTGAAAGGATTTCTGTTATCCTAGAACGCCATTCTAATCCTCCTGGAAAGAGTTGGCCCAGGGACAACTCGCCTCATCAAAGAGAAGAAATATCTGAAAAAGAACTCACCCAGCAATTTGATGTTAGAGACTGGGCCCAGGTCTTCTGTCACTGGCCACAACTCACCACATAGGCCATGTGGGTGTCTGCAACTAAGCTGCAGACTAGGCCCTGCCTCCAGTTTAGCTCTCAACCTCTCGGGGAGAGAAATGACACAGGGGGTGTTTGCCCAGATGGCTGTGGCAAAGACAGCAAATGCAGTTCTTCCAAAGGACGCTTAAGAAGAAAGTTATGATTGAACACATCCTGGGAACCACCTGGAACCACCTGCCTCTGAACTTCTTGTTACATAAAATAAAGTAAGTTATTTTCATTGAGATTTCCTATTACTTGCAGCCAAAAGTAGGGTAACTGAAAGTTGTATAGAATGTGCCATTTGTGAAATATAAGCAGATAAGCAAAAATAAATAATCCATATGCTTCTATAGGCATATAGAATGATAACCGAGCAACTAGGGAAGTGGTGCTTTGGGGAAAGAAACGTGGGTGTCATGGGGATGGGAGGAAGTGGACCCTTTTGTCCACTTTGGTAATTTTGTTCCTCTGGATATACTATGTATTCCAAATAAGAATTTCTTAAATTAGAAGATTCTCATTTGTAAATATTGCTGGTTTTTGCTCTTACAGCTCCAAGCCGACCTCCCCTGGGCAAGATCCTGGCATCTCCATTAATATCCAAGTCCTCTAACTGTCAACCTCTCCCACCTCGCCCTACACTTCTATCACCCCCTCTCCTGGCTTTCAGTTCTTGTCATCTAAATGGAGCACTCAGTGCCCAGGGTCTGGCGGGAGGAGGAGGATCCAGTCCCAGCCTCTTTGATATTGACCATGGCTCACGGGTCCTTAGGGAGCATGAGTCAAGGTGCTGCTTCTGGGCCCCTTGCTGGTGCTGGCTCATCTCCACCAGCTTCACTCGGGCCTTTTCTGGAAGTAAATCTGACCTTGGGCATATTTTCCTTCCTCAGAGAACATGTCCCTGAGCTAAGTAAACAAATGTCTGGCAATTGCAGAATGTGCCGCAAGGCAAGACCGCGGGTGCCGCAGAGAAACATGGCTGGGATCCTGGGGGGAGTGGCTGCCGTGGGGTCCACTCCCAGGAAACAAGAAGGTCTTTGCTGATCTGCTGTCAGGTCCTGGAGAGACTGTTTTCTCCCCAAGTGGATGTTAGCCAGACATGAACTTATGAAAGGGGGGAAAAAAGTGACCAACAAGGGTAATATAAGACTGCTCAGAGCAGGCCACACTGTCCAAGATGGCTAGAGCATGGGTGATTCCAACTTACAGACTCAAGGCTCATTTGGTTTAAGGGTGAAGAAATGCAGCAAGTCATAGGCTTAAGGAGTCCCCACCTTTGCAAGAAGTAGGTGCCTGGGGAGCCGGGAGTGCCTCGGGTGAGGGCAGGCGGCTTCTGAGGGCAAGGTTGGTAGGGAAGCCTGGTCCTGCCCAATATTGGCTGGGAGCCTTGCATGTACAGCTCAAAGACTAGGGTGCCAGCCTCATACACCAGGGCTGGCGGGTTCAAATCCAGCCCGGGCCTGCCAAACAACAATGACAAATACAACAAGAAAATAGCTGGGCATCGTGGTAGCCACCTGTAGTCCCAGCTACTTGGGAGGCTGAGGCAAGAGGATTGCTTAAGCCCAAGAGTTTGAAGTTGCTGTGAACTGTAATGCCACAGCACTCTGCTGAGGGCGACAGAGTAAGATTCTGTCTCAAAATAAATAAATAAATAAATAAATAAATAAATAAATAAATAAATAAATACATAAATAAATAAAAAGGCTCAGTGCCTGTGGCTCAAGCGGCTAAGGCCCCAACCACATACACCTGAGCTGGTGGGTTCGAATCCAGCCCGGGCCCACCAAACAACAATGATGGCTGCAACCAAACAAAATAGTTGGGCATTGTGGCAGGCACCTATAGTCTTAGCTACTTGGGAGGCGGAAGCAGCAGAATCGCTTGAACCCAGGAGTTGGAGGTTGCTGTGAGCTGTGATGCCACGGCACTCTACCCAGGGGGACAGCTTGAGGCTCTGTCTCAAAAAAAAAAATCTACTTCATAGTTTCTATTCTTGGGTAGTAAATTTCTGTCTTCCCTCCTTTTTTGAGGGGATGGAGGAGAGGAAGGGCAATGAAGAAAGAGAACAGAGACCAATAACAAATAATCCGATGTTCTAATCATATTTAACAATCCTTGAATCAGGTGCTTGCACTGTGTTGGGAGAAAATATTTGGCTATTGAATTAAAACCAAAAATCCCTTATAATAACAATAAAGGAACTACGTGCTGACAACTCAAAGCATCAAGTTGAACAAGTACCCCAGGGGAGGTCCAAGGGCTTGATCCAGAGCTGCAAATGTAAGCTCGAAATCCGTTTGAAGTCTTGTGCTTGGTCTTTGAAATTCATCCAACTTTGCCTCCTGCCCATTTATGTTTATTCTAATGTGAAAATAATGTTCTTTCTCCTCTAAAGATCTCCAAGTCAAACCCAAGGGTCCTGGAGGGTGCGGCAGGGGAACACATCTGGTTTCAGATGCCCGGGGATCTGAATAATCAGGTTTCCAAAATCAGTAGGTGCATTTAGACAAATGCTGGTCGGTGACCAAGCTGCCATGGGTGACAGCGAGAGAGCAAGCATAGGCCCCAGTCTCTGGGTGATGGCTAGAGACACTACAGACCCCTTTTTATCAGCAACACCAGGAAACCAATCTATCTGGAAGCAGCCACATCAGGATCTCATGAGGCTGAGAATATCCGAGGTGTCCTTATTATATATACTCTGTATTAGTTCAGAGAGACGAGGCTGTGACAATATAGACCCAGACGTGCACTGACTCTGCAGCATGGAAATATAACAGATGACGGAGGTCCAAGTGGGCAACTCCATCATGTTGTCCTGCAAGAATCCAGGCTGATGGCTGCTCCACCACCTTCAACAGCTGGCTTCCAAGGTTGCCTGGGTCTTGCCATCCCAAGCCTCCAGAAGAGGAAGTACAAGTTTGCCCATGAAGTTGTTATAGACCAGACCTGGAAGAGACAGATACACACTCCTAGTCACGTTCCACTGACAAGACACACAGTCACAGCATCACACAGAATACAAGGATATCTGCCAAAGGAAGTCTAGCTGAAGATTTAGGAGGATTTTACAGTCATAGTTCCTGAGCCAGGAAATCCCATGATGCATCTGCCTCGATTTCAGATGGATTCGATAATGAGATAGATGATACATCAGTCACTGGCCCATTTCAGTATTTGAGTTATGTAAAAGAGATTCTTCCCCAAGTCAATGAACTATTGAAGAGCCTAACGGCACTCTTTCTGACCACCAATTTGCCCCAAAATTTGATCTGACCAGGCCGCCAGTGATAGAATTAACAAAAATTCTCGCCACTCTAAAAAATTGATTACATGTATCAAATAAAATGGAAAGCTAGATTTTTCCATGTGGTTTCCAATGGAAACCTAGATTTTTCTTCTGAAAACTATCTCTTTATTCTTTAAACTGTCTTTTATTTCAACTTTTTAAGATGAACTGCTTAACCAGCATTTCTCTAGAGCACAGGAAGTCACACATATGGCATTAATTCCATATAACCTGACTCGGCACCTGTGGCTCAAAGGGCTAAGGCACCAGCCACATACACCTGAGCTGGCAGGTTCGAATCCAGCCTGGGCCCGCCAAACAACAATGATGGCTGCAACCAAAAAATGGCTGGGCATTGTGGTGGGTGCCTGTAGTTCCAGCTACTTGGGAAGCAGAGGCAAGAGACTCGCTTGAGCCCAGGAATTGGAGGTTGCTGTGAACTGTGATGCCACCGCACTCTATCCAGTATGACAGCTTGAGGCTCTGTCTCAAAAAAAAAAAAAAAAAAATTCCATATGACCTTTTTGCACGCTGAGTTTCCCTTCCTAACTTGATTGACTGGGCTAGCACAGATGTGGTTTGTAGTCTTGCAATTTAGAATAACCACTATTTGTGATATGCAACACCAGCATAACACCTCCACCAGATCTTCCTCTAAACTGAGACACTTTACACTCAAATCCAGACTGGTGTGAAGTGTTCTTCCAGCAGCTTCTGACTAGAAGGTGAATGATCCATAACTGTATCTCTCAGGTAGTATACTACGCCAGGTAGATTATGAGAGCCCACCTTTCTTTGGCTGAGAGCCACCTTGAATATGCAACATTTCCTCATAGGACTTTTCTTTCCAGAAGGGTAGGACTCATTTCAAAGCACTAGGATAAAGACAAGCCTGTCGCTTTCTCCTTCCACTTAGTGATGAGGACTCCCGGAGTCTAGGCCCAGCACATTCTGAGCTACGCCTTTCCTTGACCATGTATCCAAGGCCACCACATTGCACAACTTCTGTGCAACATAAAAGCCCTCTCTTCACTATAAGAATCCAGGCAGAGCACATCTGAATTCAGGCTTTCAAGTCTTTGGGGGGGGAAATGTACAGGTGGTTCTTTAGCTCCAATTACAGGAAAAATTATGTCAGCTGCAATTGAACCCAAAGTGGGGGAACTTCCATTTTTAGTAAAACTGTTTGAAAGCTAAACCATTGAAAACATCTGGTCATCTGGGGTTATAATAGGATAAATATGATTTTAAATGCAGCTTGCAGGAAAATAAAGGAAATCCCAGAAGTCAGAAATAAAAAGTAAGCTAAATAGCAGAGCAGTGAGCCTGTGAGCCGATACTGTGACTGCCGGAGGTCATCCACCTCTGTAGCCTTGGGTTTTAATACTCCTGCTAAGATGGGAGGCAATGTTTTGGTCCCACTCAAGCTAAGGAAAGTCAAGACTCCCACACCAAGTAGGAATCTTTAAGGAATAATACCCTCAAGAAAACATAAGACTAGAGAAATATTCATGTAATATCACAGAAGCATGACAGAAAAGCTTGCACATTGCTAATTGCACTTCATTCAGATTTGGAGTTCTAATTCACACCATTTGCGTGGTTCAAGAAAACCCAATAAGAAAAAAAAAAAAAAGAATATGAAAATGGTTCTAGCCAATAAAAAACCTCAAGGGCACTGAACTCAGGTGTACAAGATTTCCACAAAGTATGAGCTCGCAAACAAAGCTTGTGAAATACCTGAGGAAATAATCCACTATGATTAAGAAACAGCAGGAATAATAAACAACAACATTAGAGCCTAAGAATTTCAGAAAAGGGTATCATCTTCTAGATTAGACACTGAGGATACTCAAAATGATAAATATCAAAAAGGAAGGAATTCAAAACAAGAGACGATAATAAAATATTATCGCAAATAAAATCAAACAAAATTTTTTAAATAACCAAATAAGAATTTTAGGAATAAAAATCTGGCCATGGAAATCAAAAACTCAGTAGCTGGGTTTGACCTGATTAGACACAGCTAGTCAGAGAATCAGTGAACTGAAAAGTAAACATGAAGAAATTATACAACAGGTAACACACAGATCAAGAGAGACAAAATATCAAGGAGAAGTGAAGAGACAATTTGGGTAGAATGAAAACATCTGAATATATCTAATAGAATTTTCTGGAACAGAGAATTAGGAAAATGAAGAGGGTCAACATTCATGGACAGAATGGAAATAATTGTATCGCAGCCACAATGCGGTGAATTCAAGAAGTATAAAACACTCCAAGCAAAAGAAATAAAGCAAGTCCATACCTGAACACATCATGATAAAACCTCAAAACCCAAGACAAAGAGAAGAACGTAAAAGCCACCAGAGAGGGCATTCTTTAGACTGAGAGTAGACACACTACAAATGGCAGCGATAAAAGCCAAAAGACAATGGAAATGTATTTTCAAAATGCTGGAAGAATCCAACATTCAATCTAGAATTTTATATCCACTGAAACTGTAGTTCAAGAATAAGGGTACTATTTTCAGATAAGCCAAGACCGAGAACATTGTAATGCTTTAGCCCTCTCTGAAGGAACATCTTAAAGGATTTTCCTCAGGAATGAAGTAACCGAACCCAGAAGAAACAAACCTGATGTAAGCAGCCATAGGAACCAGTGAGAATGGTAAGCATTCAGTTAAGTGTAAACAAGAGTCAGCTGTCTAAAAAATGATGACAGTGGCGTTAAATAACAAAAAACAATAACAGGTTTGATTGAGGAGAGTCAGATGGGGTAGTAAGTGAAGTATTCCAAGGTCTGTGTTTTGTGCAAAGAGAAAACAAAACAATCAAACAAACAAAAGAACAGGTACAAAGTTAAAAATTGGAAGGTAATCACTAAAAGAACAGAAACAAAATCCAGAATTTCCAAAGCAGCCACAGCATAATAAGTAACAGAAGGGAATTGAAAAAATTCAGTCATTCCAGTAGAAAGCAGAAAAGGACACAACCAGAAGAAATATATATAATTTGTATATATCTTGGAAACAGAAAACACAGAAGATGGTAGAAATCAAGCGTTTAAATCACAATAAATATGGGATATGAAAATATCAGAAAAGATAATAATAAGTATGACATAAAAGGATTAAATTTATCTGTTACATTTAATTCAATTTATGAAAAAGGAAGCAGCCCACAAAGGATTCAATACAGCTGACTGTGAACATATGGAAAGGATTCTTAGCCTCTTCACTAATTAAAGAAAAAAAATGAATTCACATATGGATTTTTAAATGACAATCTTTAGAACTAAAGGAAGTAAATTGGTATTATTTTTTTTACATGTTGACTATAAAGTGAATTGGTGCAAAATTTTTGAAGTGCAGTTTGCAAAATAGATCAAAAGCTTTAAAATTTAATATGCACCCAGCAATTATACTTTGAAAAAAGAATCAGGTAGGTATGAAAATTTTTTCCTACAAGATGTTCTAATCAATAACCTGAGATCTAAATATTCATCAACTAAGATAGCTGTTGGCTCGGCATCCATACCACAGTGGTTATGGTGCCAGCCACATACACCAAGGGTGGCGGGTTTGAACCCAGCTTGGCTAGCTAAACAACAATGACAACTGCAACAACAAAAAAATAATAGCCAGGCATTGTGGCGGGTGCCTGTAGTCCCAGCTATTTGGCAGGTTGAGGCAAGAGAATTGCTTAAGCCCAAGAGTTTGAGGTTGCTGTGAGCTGTGACGCCATGGCACTCTACCAAGGGTGACACAGTGAGACTCTGTCTCAAAAAAGAAAAATTATGACAGCTGTTAAATTACTGCTGCTAATTTAATTAGTACTACTAAGAGATAATATTTATAATATTTATATTTAATACATATTTATAATATGTATTAAGAGTTTATGCATCAGCTATTCTAAATCTTTAGTGCTTACCATGTTTTAACCTCTATTATAACTACGTGGGGGAGATGCTAGTATCATCCTCACTTCAGGAATAGGAAAACTGAAGTACACAGAACTTGCCTGAAGCACCTAAGAAACAAATGGATAGGTTTGGCACCTGTAGCTCCGTGGATAGAGCGCCAGCCACATACATGGGAGCTGGTGGGTTCGAACCCAGCCCAGGCCTGCCAAACAATAATGACAACTACAACCAAAAAATAGCCAGGTGTCCCAGATACTTGGGAGGCGGAGGCAAGAGGATCACTTAAACCTAAGAGTTTAAAGTTGCTATGAGCTGTGATGCCACAGCACTCTACTGAGGGCAACATAATGAGATTCTGTCTCAAAAAAGAAAGAAAGAAAGAAATGGATAAGCTAAGAGCCAGCTTTCAACTTAAAGGAATCTGTCCCCAGAACCACCATGGCAATGGTCAGGTTATGTAGCCATGAAAAATATAGGTTCTAGGGGATAATATATTTTAATAACACTAAGCATATGAAACAATATGTATCCTAAATCCTAATACTGAAAAAACGTATACCTATGCTAGCACGAAAATCCTATTTGTAGACAGGCATATTTAGAAACAGGAACATGTATCTAAATTTCCATGCCGTGTATGATGCATGCATCAGACACTGAAATATTAAGAATCTCTTCTCTGGTACCAGGATTATGGGTGACCTTCTTCTCTGCCCTTCAGTTTTCATATTTCTGTACGGAACAGATATTACAAGTGCAATTTGAAAAAAGAACTCATAATTTGAAGAGTAAAGAAATCAGTGCAGGTAAATAGGTAGTGTGAGGGGTGGAGTTTCTAAGACAAAAGGAAAAATAGATAATAGGCAGGGGGAACAGGGAGATGTTGGGCAAAGGGTACATAGTTTCCCATACATAGATGGGGAAATGCCCATTGTCCGTCATGGAGGCCAGGGAATAATGATGGCTACTTGGAAATCACTAAGGGAGTAAGAGGTAGATCTCCAGGGCTCTGACCATTAAACAAGATGTGTTTGTGAACGGATGGATCGAACAGTTCAATTTAATCATTTTACAGTGCATATGTTGTTCAAAACATCACGTATGCACTCTAAAAATATATAATTTTTACTTGTCAGTTTTACCTGAGTTAAAGTTGGGGGAGGAGGATTAATTGGTTTATTCTTTAAAAAAAAAAAAAAGGAGAAGAAAGAAGATGATCGCCCGCCAGTGTGGCAGGAAGCTCCTTTGTTCCTGAGGCTTCCTGGTCCAACGCCATGTTTCCCCAACACCCGAGCCAGACACGTTCTTTTCCTCCAGGCCAGCTGCATGGCTTGGCTGGTGTCTGTGCAGTCCTGGGTCAGCTGCCTACCTTTTGTTCTCTTGGGCCAACCCAAGAAGACACTCAATTCCTTGTGGCGTCACACATATATTTCCTTTATGTCATCAGGAAATGGGCCCAGGTGTAAAATCCATAGTGGGAGACCACGGTGACTCATTCAATTCATGCAACAAATGTTGACTGAGTGCCTACCGTGTGACAGACACCATCGTTTTAGGGCAAGCAACCTCGAATTCAAGGACATTAACTTAAACACTTAATCAGTATCGTCTTCCTTTATATTCTTCTTGGTACTTTTTGTTGTTGTTAAATAAAGTTCACAGCCATGACATTGCCTTTGACACAGATCTAAAGCATAATCCCCTCCATTGACAAGATTATACGAAGTCTGAGAAGACTTCTCTGATCCACAGATAAATTCATGCATCCTAGCAGACGTCCCAGTAATTTTATCAAAGTGACTCATTGAGACCCTTCAGTGGGGTTCTCAGTGTTTAATCAAGGCTCTACGGTGTCCCTTTCCAACACCAAAATAAAGTCTGCAGGACGGAGGGGCTGTTCACCCACAATGTTACTTTCTAAGTCTTGCATTTTAATCAGTGAACCAATCTTTCCATCTGAATGGAAACATCCTGCATAACCGAATTTTAGAAGATGTTTCCTGTTGAAAAAACATCTTTCATTTCAACGTGCCCAAGTCTGAACAGGCTGTCGGAGGAGGCTGACAGCCATTTCAGGTTCAACCTCACCCTCAGGAAATACCCTCAGTCTTTTTGGATATAAAGCTGACAAGATTCTTCAAAGAGGTCAAGTTTTTTTTCCCTTAACCTTCCTTGGCTTATCTGGAACCTTCTCCGCAACTCTTACAAAAGCAGTTTATAGATCAACTGTGTCCAGGACACTTAGCAATTACTGTGCTCCTTGAATTAAAATGCTGCTCTTCAAGTGGATTTTATTTATTTATTTATTTTTAATCTGCCATGAATCCTATTACTGTCTAATGTTGGAATGCTAAATGTTGGACCTTGCTTCATTAAGCAGCAAGAAGAAATCAACCTGAGAAAATGCAAATAACATTATTTATTTATTTTTTTTGAGAGAGAGTTTCAAGCTGTCACTCTCGGTAGAGTGCTGTGGCGTCACAGCTCACAGCAACCTCAAACTCTTGGGCTTAAGCAATTCTCTTGCCTCAGCCTCCCAAGTAGCTGGGAGTACAGGCGCCTTCCACAATGCCTGGCTATTTTTTGTTGCAGTTATCATTGTTGTTTGGCAGGCCTGGGCCGGGTTCAAACTCGCCAGCCCAGGTGTATGTGGCTGACGCCCTACCCACTAAGCTACAGGCATGGCCCCAGATAACATTTTTTAAATGACTTTTATTTTTTGCCCCAGCCTGTGTTCCACATTTAATTAAAGTTTAAAATTTTATTTATCTGCTTATTTATTTGTTTCACTTTATTTAATTAATTCAGAAGGAATCTAAGTTACCATAAACTTTTCTTCTTTAGAACCCCTAGCTTTGTCTAAACTGCATTAACTTCAACTCTAAGGAGATTGCTTGACAGGTGGTTTCCCCCCACCCCTAGTCATTAAAGACTTCTGTAAAAGATTCTTTTTTTTTTTTGAGACAGAGCCTCAAGCTGTCACCCTGGATAGAGTGCCATGGCATCACAGCTCACAATTCCTGGGCTCAAGCGAGTCTCTTGCCTCTGCTTCCCAAGTAGCTGGAACTACAGGTGCCCACCACAACGCCCGGCCATTTTTTGGCTGCAGCCGTCATTGTTGTTTGGCAGGCCCAGGCTGGATTCGAACCTGCCAGCTCAGGTGTACGTGGCTGGCGCCTTAGCCCGTTGAGCCACAGGCGCCGAGCTGTAAAAGATTCTTTAAAAAGAATTCTTTCTGGTGGCACCTGTGGCTCATCGAGTAGGGCGCCGGCCCCAGATACCGAAGGTGGCGGGTTCAAACCCGGCCTCGGCCGAACTACAAAACAAAAATAGCCGGGCATTGTGGCGGGCGCCTGTAGTCCCAGCTACGTGGGAGGCTGAGGCAAGAGAATCACCTAAGCCCAAGAGTTGGAGGTTGCTGTGAGCTGTGACTCCACAGCACTCTACCGAGGGCAATAAAGTGAGACTCTGTCTCTATAAAAAAAAAAAAAAAGAATTCTTTCTCTTACACAGCAAAGACCGAGAGAAGGGAATGTGTCCCATAACCCCATAGAGAAAAGCCCCCTGGATCAAGGAATCAGATTCTTACCTCCTCCGGCTGCTCTTCTTCACCGATAGAGAAGCGAGCAGGCACTGGGAATGAGATTCGGCCCCTCGCGTGCAGGGGCCTAAGGGGCCTGTTCCCTCAAGCTAGAGAGACTAACAGGCCGCAGATACAAACCTGAAGGAAGCTGGGGGATTCCGCATGTGCCTCTGGTCTCTCCAGGGGGCTTTGCTGCTAAGCTCTTTCTATCTCTTCTAGTTTCCTGGAAACAAATGTCCCCTGACTGAGGGAAGCGTGAGCTACGAGTTTTTCGAAAATTCACACTTTCCCCACAGACAGAAGCAAAAGCCAATGACACAGGCTCCGCCCACTGCACAGTCTCCCGGCTCAGAGAAGGAGGCAGAAAGCCGAGGGAGCCATATGTGGTGGCTGCGTCAGAGGGGAAAC
The DNA here is from genome assembly GCA_963573935.1 of Arctocebus calabarensis. NCBI lineage: Eukaryota > Metazoa > Chordata > Mammalia > Primates > Lorisidae > Arctocebus > Arctocebus calabarensis. The sequence continues at coordinate 22,735 of CAUYON010000729.1, forward strand.
TCCCCGCAGGCACCGCTTTCATGACAGGCGAAGTGTCGCAAGTATGTCACATGCAGTATCAGAGTGCTGACCAAACCTGTTCCTTGCCATCACATACACTGCAAAAAAATCACATACACTAAAAAAATCTTTAGTGGCTAGGTTGGACGACCTGGGAAACTGAGGCACAAGCTGCCCGATGATAACCTTTTCCGCTCAGCTCGGCTTAATTCCAGACAGAGAGAGGAGGTTCAGATTTCTCGTCTATCTGGGCCCCAGTTGCAGAAGTTTCTGTGGATGCCAGGTTATTCCTGCCCTGACCCTTCTCTGCAGCTTGGAAAATCGCCTGGACATGGATTTTTTCAGTGGGAAAATGCTCAAGATTTTTCAAGTGAGCAATTACAGAGCCATCGTAGGCGGGATAGTCCCCCATAAAGAGACGCGAAGAGAATGCAGGAACAGTGGTTAGTTCTGAGCTGGGGATGATGGGCAATCTTTTTCTTCTATTCCTTTCATGTGTTTTCTATTTACAAAATTGTCCACAATGAGTGTGTGTTACACTTACAATTTTAAACGCTCATTTTATTTTATTTTTTTGAGACAGAGCCTCAAGCTGTCACCCTGGTTAGAGCGCTGTGGCATCTCAGCTCACAGCAACCTCCAATTCCTGGGCTCAAGCGAGTCTCTTGCCTCTGCCTCCCAAGTAGCTGGGACTACAGGCGCCCGCCACAACGCCCGGACATTTTTTTTTTTTTGGTTGCAGCCGTCGTTGTTATTTGGCAGGCCTGGGTCGGATTCGAACCCACCAGCTCAGGTATATGTGGCTGGCGCCTTA
>CAUYON010000730.1:0-45208 GCA_963573935.1 Arctocebus calabarensis
GGAGTGGGGTCTTGGGGTCTTGGTGTGTGCCACACCTTTTGGGGGCAAAACACGATTGTAAGAGGGTCTTTTCCTAACAAATGCAACCAGTGTAACATGGTTTCTTGTACCCTCAATGAATCCCCAACAATAAAAAAAAAAGATATTTTCTTATACAGTCACAATGCCATTATTATACCTAACAAGTATTATACCTATCTTCTGCTTTTGTCTAATACAGACTTCACATTCAAATTTCTCTAAAAGAACCAAAAAGTCCTTTCACAGTTGGTTTGTTTAACCTCAGATCAGCTCACAGCTTTTCCTATACTGGGGACAGATATTTTGCTATTCTACTCCTCGTGTTTTGCTATTCGACTTCTCAGCCTTAGTGCAGCCAACACTTACACCTTAGTGTCACTCAGGGAAAGTTGTTTTCATGAAATAGACATTTATTGAGCCATGCCATGTTCCAGTGTCTTAATTACTGGTAATGCTAATATAAATAGCCCATCCTTTTACCCTCAAATCTTCAAATTTTGGGTAAACCAAAATGAACATTGGGGTAAATGAATGAGTATAGTAAAGGTAAATCTATCAATCTGGTATCTGTTATTTTTCCTTCAGAAAGAGTTCTAGAGTAGAGTTTGCTGAGTTTTCCTAACAAACACATTAATTTATCATTTCAATAGCTAAAAATGCAGATTTAAAGTTCCATTGTTTGAGCATCATTTCAGAAAGGATGCTGAACACATTACTGATTTGTACTATTGTTGGTTCAGCACTGTTCTTTATATTTTATTTTCAGAAAGAAACTAGATATTTACATACTATCGCCCTTCTCAATGACAAAACAGCCCATCACTTAGTAGCTTTCTGTTACCTACCCAATATGGGGCCACCTCCTCAAGTAGCCTGCCACGCCCTCTATAACCTGGTCTTGTCCAGTCTTTCAGATTCTTCTCCTACTTCACATCTTAGGCTCCATAGAAAGTGAACACCTAACCTTATCCCACCCTGAAATCTCTGTGTATGCATGCACAGAGGCTGTAGCCTCGGCTTGTCTGCCTCCACTTTTTATGTCCTCTGCCCCTCCTTCCGCGGAAAACTCAGTTCAGCTGTCCCTTCCCCCCCGAAGGTCTCTGTGATCCCCCTGCATTGGTTGGAATCCTTCCTTTGGGTTCCAGGGTATTCTATGAATCTCGCTCAACACAAACCATGTTGTGCTACAATAATCTGATAACAGTCTGTCCTCTCCCTCCTTTCCTCCTCCTAAACCAGACATGACCCTTTCCGGGCCCAGAACAACATGATCTGTGCCTCAGTTTCTCCGAGGTTCAGCCAAGGCCTAGAGATAGGAAGCCCTCAAGAATTCTTTGGGCAGAATTCCTAGAAGATTACAGTGGAAATGAAGTAGACAATTATAAAAAGTTAAGAAGTAAAGATCCTTCAGTCAGATATTGCCAGATGTCAGTCATGCGATGTTGGAGTGGGAAACTGTAGGGAATGTTCTAGTGTAAGCCTCTCATTTGGCAGTAGAGGGTACCAGATCCCAGAGAGGAAAGGGCATGGATACCCACAGATACCCCTAACAGGAAAGGGACAGCGTACCAGATCTACAGAGGAAAAGGGCATGGATACCCAGAGATACCCACTTACAGGAAAGCGGCAGCATTCTTGAATGAGGTAATTTCAGAAGAGTGTATGTTTGTTTCTTTAGCAAAGGACTATCTACAAAGGTCAAGAAGAGGAGAGGTAGTTCAATAACCTGAAGCTAGAACCAGCAGAGGAGTTGTTAACCACTCTAGGGCTAGGATGACCAACTACTCCTAGTTTGCCTGGAACATTTCAATTTTAAAAAACTCAAAGTTTTATGTCCTGGGAATACCTGCAGTTTCAGCAAACCAAGACCATTGATCATTCTACCAGGAACTGAGGTAGGAGGGAAGGGAAAAGTTACTAAAACCTGAAAGGAAGGACAGTCCCCTTAAAAGGAAGCAGTGGTTTTAAGACAAGGCCACATTTAACCAAAGGACAACACGAGGAGGAAGTTAGAAGCATAGAAACCCTTACCTCACCCTCCTTCCTCCTAAACTCCTGCCTAACCTGAACATTGGGCTCCCCGATAAACCAAAGCCAACAAAGCGCCTGGTCCCCAGACGAGGGAGAAGGGTGGAGGGTGTACCTGGACCTTTCAAAGTAGCACCCAGCCCAGCTGTGGACACGCAGAAAGGCCCAAACAAAAACATCCAACTCCTTGCCTGGTATGGAATGCACAAGTCTTACTGCAAGTAACAGGGTGGTGTTATTCAAATCCTCAGACTCTCCCTGCGGTTTCCAAACATTTCCACCAAAAAGGGGCTGAAGATGAAGGGTGCTTTTAAGCTCTTCCTCTGGCCTTTTGCTTCCATCCCTTCCCCGGTCTGCACATCACCTTGCCACCTCATGGGTGCTATCTCTGGTCTGCAGTACATAGGTCCAGATGTAAGATGCATCCCCTCTCTTAAATATCACCAAAAAATCCACTCACAAAAGGCAAAGTTTGTGTTTACCAGATCATACTGGAGATTTGGAGGGAGACCAAAGAAGAGTTTCCATGGCAAAGAACTTCAAATTGAACATGACCTTCTGAAGCCCTCAACACTTCCTCCACCCAGACCCTTCACGGGCTTCCACTTGCTCTGCTGTACCCCCATCCAATATTATGTCTTTATACCTCTCCCCCACATCCACCTTTCCTCTCATACCCTCCTTCAACAGGGCAGAAACAATGCCCCTTGTATGAGCAGTCTGCCCTTTCCTTCCAGACCTCTGGAAGGAAACCCATCCACATCTAAGCCGCAAATTCTCACCCTCTTCCCCAAGAGACACTCTGCAGGACTCTGCCTACCAGACCAACCTCCCCTTTTGCAATGAATCCAGCTTCCAGCTGTTAGTCAATAACTTGTTCATGTCTTGTTGCACATTATTCCAAAGAAAGCAGTTGATTTGGGTGTAATCCTTTGAGAAGTTTATTAATCAACTTGCATAAAAGCCTGTATCACTGGCTTTCTTGTCTTGTGGAATTCAATTCTTCCTCTGAACATGTCACAGTGCATTACCCTGCTCAGAGTTAGCATATTTAAACATCTCCTAGTTGTTCAAGTAGCACAGTCATGGCATACTGAGCTCATTTTTTTTCTTTCAAAGACTGATTCAGGCAGCTTAGGATCCCAGCTCTTTAAAATTACAGTGAGATGAATCTTACTGCACACAAGCTGTCAGTCCAAATGTAATGTTGATTTCCAAATCCTATAAGGTTCTTTATCTTAAAGTTATTGCACCTGAGCCTTTTACCAACTTTGTATTTGGCCTTAATGTAAGTGCAAAAGCCATATCTCTTCAAGAAAGCTCAGAATGTTCGGGAGAAGCTTTATTTTAAATACTGCTGGCCTTGATGTAGAAAACCAAAGGGAAGTAGATGAACTTGGCTCCGGGACTGCTCCCTGTTTATGTTGTTTCTTTTGAAGATAACAAGAGAACAATCCCTACAGTACTCATGAACAGCTTGACTTCAAGATAGAGAATGATCTAAAGGAGACTCCAGAGTTAAATTGTTAAGTCATTTAAATCACAGAGTATGGAATTTCAGAGCTTCCCCATTGTTTTGCCTTAATCCCAACTTAAATATTATATACTAGTTTCATCTTAGGGTCTACACAGGCTTGCTTTTACTGTTTTATGCACTGGATTTGGTTAATTTCAAAGAGTCTTATGAATTCAACGTAATTTGAGATTATATCTCCTCCTGTCCTGTAATCTTATTGTTCAGTTATAGAAGTACTTTGTAAGTATGGCTTTAGCTTTACAAACTACACACACTGGGTTAGAGAAGGCATAAAGGAACAGAGCTCTGCTAGAGGTCAATGGCCTGAGGCTTTAGCAGGAGCTCTGTTCATGAGTGTGTGAACTTTGGTGATTGAGCTTTGGTTACAATTGTTACTTTTAACTGCAGGTTATAGAACCACCACTGGAAATAGCTACCATTAAAAAGAAAAAAAAAAAAAAACAATAAATGTTCTTATGCTCCCAGCATCCCCACCCCCACCCTTCTCCTGCCCAGGACCACTCTGCAGCCTGTTAGGAACCAGGCTGCAAAGCTCCACCTCCTCCACTCCCTTCCCATCCCCACCTCCCACTCTGTAGAAAAATTGTCTTCCATAAAATTTAGGAACCCCTTCAGTGCACAGCAGGAAGGAGGTAAGCAGAGGGCTGGCTCCCCATTGCTCACTTCACCACCTAAACTCTGCTGCATGTACCCCCCAGCACCATCTGAGGAAAAACTGGGAGACTGGGAAAGTAGGTAATTTTATCAGCCTTTAGAGTGGCAGACAGACAGGGAGAAGGTCAGGAGGTATAGCTGGGACAGTGGCTATTACTGAAAACCTCACATGACCAAATGAGACCCCTCATGAGAAAATTCTCTGGAGCAACTATATTTAAACCCATATCAGAGCCTTTGGCTCTCTAATAGCATAGAAGTATTTATCAAACCAAGAACTATCCTGTGTGATTTAAATGACTGTAAGGAAAACCTTCCTATTACAAAACAATTCAAAACAAAGCCAGAAAATGGAAACTGGGAGAAAATTTCAGGAGAGTCTAAAGATGTCAACCAAAGGCTATCCTGAGCCTTTCAGCATCCAGGAGACCCCTTACCAATCAATCAAAAGTAGAAGAGTGAGCAGCAATTCTTACCCTAAATTGTAACGTACCCTGAACTAAGAATAGACTTTCCCTATGAATTTAAATCAGAGAACACTGATGAAGGTCTGTGAACCTCCTTTTCCAGCTATTGCCCTGCCCCCACCCACCCACCCAGCACACGCTCCTGAGCCCTCTCCCTGAGCACAACCCCTGCAGGCTTTTGTGCATAAAGTAGAATTAGTCAATGCAGAAATTAAGCTATGGCTTAGCAGTAACCATTCAGTGACTGGTAGAGGCATGCATCATGAGAGAAATGTCAGAGACTTGGCAGACTTAAATGTCTGAAAGGAAACATTCCGATAGAATGTACTGAAACACACAAAATCCAAGTGACAAGCCAGGCTTTCTGGAGCAAGCCGAGCATACCAGGGGGTTGTTGGAAAGATCAGACGGATTAAAAATATATATGATCCTTAAAATAAAATTCGAAATTAATGTTTCCTCATTTGTGGATGCAATGACATCTCTGGGATTAACGCTACTGGGCTAAGCACATTCAGGTTCAATGTTCATTAATGTTATTTGATTGACGGGTGATAGAAATTTTTTTTTTCTACCAACAAATCTCCAGCAGCTTCTCTACTTGTTCATCCTCATCAAGGACTGGACAAATCCAATCAGATCCAGCTGTATAAAAATCTTCCCCTGCAGTTTAAGAGACATATACACTTGTCCTTCTTCATTTAGCGAATATACAATGAGTCGGAGGAGAGGTCACCAGCAGAGGAGACCATGGATGCGAATGGGTAAATGCCTGCAAGGCATCCTCCTTAGCGGGAGGGGCAGACAAAGGAGAGAGGTCTTTACGGAAGAGTCAGTACAGGCATCCCACCAAGGCAGGAGATGCCACAGCATCAGCTTGGGGGCCTCGGGGACACCCACCCCGGAAAGCTCATGCCACCTGGAGCCTCCAAATACACTTGCACTCAACCTTGCTGAGAAGCTGGCAAGAGAGAGGGGTTGCTTTGGGCTCAGTGCAAGCAGAGCAGAGGCCCTAAACCACTCTTCTCAGTCAGGGACTTTTCCCCACATAGGATATCTGGCACTCTCTGGAGACACTTTCAGTTACAACTGGGAAGTAACGTTACTGGCCTCTAGTGAGTAGATCCCAGCTGCCAAACACCATGCAATGCACAGGACCACCACCAACAAATAATCATCTCACTAATGATGACAGCAGTGCCCAGGCAGAGAGGCTTTGCCCAAAACCTGCGAGAAGAAAGCCAAGGTTGGGCGAGGGGGAAGGCTTGCACCCTTAGGCACCAGCATTCGTTCTGTGCTGTTACTGTGCCCTAGTGTGTTGCCAGCAGCACTCAGCAAGTTATCCTGAGAGTATTAAACTAATTCTAAACCCAGTTCTACTGCTAACATTCTCAAAAACCTTGAACTTGATCAAATCCCTTTATCTCATTCTACCTCAATTTTCTTGGCTATTACTGGGGAGTGTTAACATTATCTAATACAGGTTGTACTGAAATCCAAAATCCACAATGCTCCAAATTCCAAAACTTTTTGAGCACCATCATGACACTCAAAAGAAATACCCATTAGAGTATTTCTGATGAGAAATGCGCATCCACTAGCCTAGGGTAGAGCCACAGTGACAAGGTAGGCCAGGCGGAGCCAGCCCCCAAAACCAAAGCTGGAGGAAGGGAAGCACAGCTTCCTGCGTGGGGGCCTTTTTGCCACATAGCTTCTCCCCCATCATAAGTGTCCTAAGTACCAAGGTACCAGCATTCATTCTATGCTGTCACTGTCCCCTAGTATATTTAAGAGATGGTTAATATGTTTATGTCCCTGTATCTACTCGACAGCTGCTTTCTTCTGTGCTTCCCTCACTGTTCAGTTCCACTCACTTCCATATGGGGCTGCTGCCTGAACACCTGTTAACACAGTCTTCCCTCAGTCTATCCAGCTATTGGCATGCAAGATTCAGCCAGAAAACTATCGGGGGGGAGCCACACTTCCCTATATTCCCAACCTGACCATGAACACAAGAAGAGTGTATGTGTTTATGTGTATTATATGTGTGTGTACACAAGAGACCTTATTGAGGCACTGAAAATAAATAGTGGGAATTACAATAAAACCAACTAAATCTATAACCTGTTTGCAGAATACTCCCCTGCCATACTTTGCCTCACAGTATATCATTTCCCAATCTTTCTTCTGCTCAGGACCAACTATTCATCTTCTCCAAGACAGACATTGTGATGGACTGGGCAGCTTTATGCCACCCCCCCAAAAAAAAAATTTGTATATTGAAGATCTAATGCCCAATGCAATGATATTGGAGGCAAAGACTCTGGAAGGTCATTAAGTCATGAAAGTGGCCTTCATGAATGGGCTTAGTACTTTATACTTGGAGACATGAGAGAGTTGCTCTCTCTCTCCCCACCACGTGAAGATACAGCAAAGCAATCTGTAAACTAGAAAGACAGCCCTTGCCAGGAGAGAGAATGCAACCACTCTGGCACCCTGACCTTAGACTTCCAGCCTCCAGAACTATGAGAAATTAATGTTCATCAGTAAAGCCACCCAGTCTATGGTATTGTAACAGCCCAAACTGACGAGCACAAACATGTTCTTCAATTCTCCCTAATGCAAATTTCTATCACACTCTGGAAATAGGAGTTTTATTTGCATTAGAATCCATTATCTTCCTCTCACTAAAATAATCTCAAAGTCTGGGATACTCAAACTAGGAAAAACTTTATAGACTTAGGTCTATAAAGCTCGAGACTCAAATGTCTTTTCTTCACTGTGCTATTTAAAATTGAAACCTGCAGTGTATACTCACTCACTCTTACCCTCTCTGCTTTGCTTTTCTCTATAGTAATCCTTTGCATCTAACATACTATTTATGTTATTTAATGACTGCTTTGACTCTTTTCCCCACTTAGATGAAAAAGGTCCATGATGGTAAGAATTTGGGGTTTTGTTTTGTTTTGTTTTCATTCCTAGCAACTACATCAGTGTTTGGCACATAGGAGGTACTTGGTAAATACTTATTGAATGAATAAAGGGCGTATCAGAACATACTCATACACACACACACACACACACACACATCTCCCAATGACTATCAATAATCCTTGGCAGGGGAAGTTTAATTTTTTCCTATTTTAAGGCATTTATTACAATACTTTCAGTCTGATATTTTCATTGATACATATTATTTGTACATATTTATGGGGAACATGTGATATTTTGTTACATGCATAGAAAGGGTAATAATCAAGTCAGGGTATTTAGAATATCTTCATGTTTAGTATCACTTCTATTTGTGGGAAACATTTCAAAATCTCTCTTCTAGCTATTGTGAAATGTACAAAAGCGAGAAAAAGAAACCTGCTCATCAATGCAACTCAATCTGCATAGCTTACCTATCCGGGCATGGATACCCCCAGGTAACAGTGTTTTTCAGAGCAGCTATCAGTTCCTGGTTCCATAGAATGTCCAGGAAACTGCAGATGCATAGAAAATAAGGCCCATTATAATACCTGTCCAACAGAAATCTTATCTTCTACTGTGTGCATTTGAAGAAATATGGTAAAATGTAAAATTCCATATCTAAAATTTTTCTTTACTTTGGACAGATCAAATTCCTTAGCAGATTATTCTCTCCAGTGATCCCGCCAACCTCTCTGTCACCTGAAGGGTTATAGAATAAGAATTTACTTTTAGGTTGCCCAGAAAAAATGTTCAAGGTGTCAGGATGAAAGGTGAATTCTTCTAGATGTATGTAATTTGGCCACAGCTCTGCTTAGAATAATGTATTTTAAATATTAAGAGACCTCAAGAAATCACCTCCATCCAAATAGGTAAAGCAACTGTCCTGAGCCATGTATGGTTATTCAAGATAGGGATCATAATCTTTAATCTCTCTGTTTATTAATTTTCAGAGTTGAAATAGTAATGCTATCTTAATGCCTTCAAGGTTCAAAGATGGCTCCGTCTAGAGAGCTCACCTTATTTCCTTGAATTACAGATAGAGGAAGTTGCAGAAGCCAGAGACCAGTCAAGTGAGTTCTCTTTCCCTTTCTCTCCCATCTAAGAAAATGCTACAAAATTCAGACATTATTTAGATGTTACTTTCTTGCTCTCACTTCTGAGCTAAAGTGGAATACTTTGCCGTTTAGCAGGCCCAGGACTCTGAACTTCAAAAGCTTTCTGGGCTGAACTTCAAAAGCTTTCTTGGTAAGAAAGAAGGACCCAGTGGAGTTTGCCTGCAACCCTTAGAACCCACAGACATGCATTGGCAACTGCTTCAAAGGCACAGGACATTCTCACCCTGTAACAGAATTCCCAAGTGGAAATGATAGACCAATGGGAATAACCAATCATCTCTCTCTCCCTTCATTTGGGATATACATATATATTTTTTGTTATTCTGTTCCTTTGGAAAGCAAACCAACATACTTTTAGACAGAGAGATCTTCCCAGAAAATTTGCAAACATTGCATGTTCTTTTCCCTTTTTAAATATGTGTGGTCTATCTTCTAAGGAAGGACACCTGAATCTTAACTGCATCTTCACTAAGAAAAGCAGCAAAGATACAGCTTGTTAACTGTGCTTTTTGCAGGTGTGTGTATATACATGCAAATATATACACATACATATTACATGGTGAGTATATGTGATGGAGAGGAGGCAGAGAGTTGTTTAAAGCCCATGAAGATTTCACTGTGGGAGTTAAATAACAGTTCCATAGTTCATAGGGATACCATGAGGTTTTAGTTAAATCACTCTATCCATGCCTAGCACAACACCTAAGTACTGTGCATTTAATCAATGCCAGTTCCCTTCTGTGTCTTGTGTTCATATCAGAATTATGACTAGTGAAGTTGAATTCTTCAACAGCTACCTAACATTTCTCTTTGACCCTGCAAAGAGAAGTAAACATGATGACACCCTCTATTTAAGCAGCCATCAAGAGAGGGGTAAGGCAAGGGCTAGTAGAGATGGAATTTGTTCTCTCTGTGGACTTGTTCCAATATACACACATGATGTTATATGGACAAGTCAGAGAAGTAGCAGGTGAAAACCATGCTATTACAATGTTTTTGTAGTAGTAGAAATGATTAAATTAGCCTTCATAAATAAGGAAACAACTAATGAATTATACATTCCATACTATGGAATGCCAAGAAGATATATATAATCCATATGTATTATAATCATATATGTTTTTAAATTATATGTCAAATATATTGAACATAATCATAGAAGCATATATAAGGTGTATAAAGTATATGATATATAAATTATATACGTTTTCACACCTCTGTGTGCTTATGTGGTAAGTATATGTATTTGAAAGTGTACAATTCAAAGAGTTAAACATGAAATGTGTCATGGGGAAGAGAAGATTTTTGCTTTTTGTATCATACACATGGCAGAGATATTTAATTCTCCTTGAGTATCTATACACTCCTCTAATTTTCTGTTTTTACATTAAGTCAGGTGGGGTCTTGTGACTGGTTCCATGACATGTAAGCAGAAGTGACATATTTCACTTTGCATCTGGGATACTTAAAGTTCTCAGTCCTCCAAACAATTCCTCTACCACAAAATGAAAGCAGCCTAGACCAGTAGATTACCCACAGAAGACAGCTTCATATGGGTGTGACTAACCTGAACTAAAACGTGTACCACAAGTTCATATATGTGTGTGTGGGGGGGGCTATTTTGTAAAGCCACTGAGATGTGAGAGTTAATTAACGTAGCGTATGAGTTCTCTATTGGAGCATAATAAATTATGCCCCAAGCTAAGCAGTTCACAGGTCTGAAACTCAGAAGGGATTCTGGATCAGGATCATGAAGCTGCAATCAATTTGTTGGCCAAAGCTGTAGACATCTCGAGGCTCCACTGGGGCTGGAGAATCTGTTTATAAGTGCACTCATGTGGCATTGGTCTCATCTTCTTGGTGGCTTTTGCCCAGAGACATCCATGGCCTCTCCATAGGGTAGCTCAAGACAGCATACCTTGCTCCCCAGAAAGAGAGAGAGGGGGCTGAGAACAAGATGAAAGCCACAGTCTTTTTATAACCTAATCTCAGCAGTGACATCTCATCATTTCTGTCTTACTCTGTTTATTAGAAGTAAATCACCTAATGCAGCCCACACTTAAGGGGAAAGGCAAAGCACAAGGGTATGCATAGCAGAAGGTGGATCACTGAGGGGCATCTTTGAGGATGATCAACCCCAGGAAGCATAACCCCCCTGCCCTGAACATTGCAATATTCTTTCCTACCATTTGCAACTTCTTAGGGCATGAATGAATTACTTTCATAATATAAAAATCAAACAGGAAGACCTTATGTAACATGTTTAAAAAAACCCATCTAACTAAAATCTCAGAAGTTCTCCCCCTGCCCAAATAGCTATCTAATAAGGTGGACAAATAGTAAAATTATCTGTTTTGCCCTACTCAAAGTAACCCATTACTCTCAATTTCTTAAATGCACATCTAAGATTCGTTTTAGCCATGCTCCATTTATGTTTTTGTCACTCCAAAGACATTTCCTTTGCTATGATCTAAACTACTGGAAGGTCTCCTGAGCATTTTCTCTAGAAAAACAATTTCCTCTCCATTTCCTAAGTGTTAATTGCACAGAGGAGCAGCCTCCTAAGTGAAAATACAAAATGAACCAGACAGCAGTTTCCTTCTAAAGCTGGGTCCTCAAGTAAACATCAAGCTTTGAAGAAGCTGCCATTTATTAATTAGCTAAAGGTTTAGTCACAGTATCTATTGTACAGCCACCTTACAGTTTTACCTTCATCTTCCCCAGAGCTGCTTGATATTCTAAGATAATAAGGTAGGTGGGAGATTAGGCCACGACTAGGATCCATTAGCTCACCAAGTGGCAAGATGTGGGTCAGTCTCACAGGGTTTTCTCTCATCTCAGGTGGCTGTCTTTCCTGATGAACTGGAAAAGAAAGAAGGGAAAAAATGAATACAATGTAACAGTGAACACTTTAAATAAGGAGTAAAGATAAAAATTTCAAGGTTTTTTTTTTTTTCTATATTTCAAAGGAAAGGACTAAACAAGCAAAAACCCAGAGACATCTTTGGCAGGGAAAACTCCGAAGTAAAAATGAGCTAATGTAGGAGACAGAATCTATACGAGGTAGGAAATAAGATCAAGTAGAACAGAGGGTGTCAGGGAGATAAGAGTGACATTGACGGTGTAGCAGATTTCAGCTTTCTAAAGAGTGCTCATCAAATTCCACACCATTTCAAGAGTGGACACGCTTTGACCATCTCTATCCTTTTTAAGAGATAGGTAAGACTCAAGTGAATCTAACAGTGTAGTAAAGTTGGCCAAGTGCCTGTAAATCATTTTTAATAGTTGCAGTTTGCAAAATGATGGGTCCTGGGGGACGGAGTGAGGAGTTTTCACCACAGCTGGGTAGTCCCTATAATTTCCCTCAATTTTCTCCTAAAAATCCCACATCAGCAATGTAATTGTCTGCTTCACTGTTTCCCTTCCACTCTGGATGGAAGACAGAGAGCATTGAAGAGAATAATAATATGACATTCAATAAAGTGTTCTCAGCAAAGCCCTGGGTGGTGCTGAGGTCTAGACATGAAGAGGGTGCAGTGTCTCTTCCGAGCCCAGTCCTGGGCTTCACATGGCCACCAAGATTTGGCAGAACCCCTCTGGGGCAAGGAAAGGGAAGATTCATAAATACTGCACTTCGCTGCCATCCTTCAGAGCATTTTGGCTTGTGTTTATTTCAGACATTTATTGCATTCACATTTCATTCAAAAGAGCTTGGAGGCAGAAAAAGAAATTTGTCTTTTAAAGAAATTGAACTATCCCAAAGTTTAGCATTAGTCATTTTTTTCTCCATCTTTCAAAGTTGAAGTCCTTTCAGGCATAGAGGTGGGGAACATCCCCAAACAGGGAACACACTTACATTCTGGAAACAGCCCAGGACCTTTCAGGAGACAGTCAAAGTGGTTTTCCTGAGCTTTCTGCATTTGGCCTTCTTCTCTCTCAGGCCCCCTAGTCTTAGAGTCTATAGAAGGATAAAGACTTGTGCTGACTATATTAGTTAGGATTAAGGGTAGCTGAATATGGCAGATAATCTGATCTAGCAGTGCTCAAAATAAGATAAAAGCATGGTGGTCTCACAAAGTCAGTAGGGTTCCACATGACTTCCATCTCATTATTCACTACCCCTGAGGTCAGGCCTGCATCTTCACTGGAGGTCCAGACAACAAAGAAGACAAAGAGAAAACACACACCAGTCATTCTTTAAGGAGGTTTCCAGAGCTGCCTATGTTAGGTAATTACTCCACGGTAATGATGTTTCCAAATTTCTCTTGGACTTCTGGCTCTCTGATGTAGACTGGGCTCAGCAGGGCAGCTCTGAATAGATGTGATACCACACTACAATTTGAACTCGGGTCTGCTTCATATGTCTTTACTCTGTGGTCCAGGCTAGTGGAGTCAATAACTTCCTGAAACATACATATTTTTTAAAAAGCTGAACTATCCTTTTAATTTTGGTATTCATAATTTGCATTACTGATTTTAGGAAAACAACTATTACAAAGTTAACTTGGTAAATGTTTACATCAATTGTTTTTTTTTTTTTTTTTTTTTTGGATTATCTTAAGGGTGTACACAATTAGGCTACATTGTTTGAGTTCGTAAGGTAAAGTCAAAAGTTGTAGTTGAGTCTTTCACCCAGGATGTGTGCCTTTGTTCATTTACTTTTATTTATTTATTTTCTTGAGACAGAGTCTCAAGCTATTGCCCTGGATAGAGTTCTGTGGCATCACAGCTCACAGCAACCTCCAACTCTTGGGCTTAACCAATTCTCTTGCCTCAGCCTCCCAAGTTGTTGGGACTACAGGCGCTCACAACTCCTGGCTATTTTTTTTTTTTTTTGGTTGTAGTTGTCATTGTTGTTTTGGCAGGCCCAGGCTGGATTTGAACCCACCAGCTCTGGTCTATGTGGCTGGCACCCTAGCTGCTTGAGCTATAGGCACCAAGCTGGATGTGTGCCTTATATCCCTACCTTGTACCTGGTAGGTGGGAGTTTACCAAGCCTCCTACCCCTCTCCTCCTACTTCAACTCCATCCTGGTAAATACAAAATATGTAAAGTCTCCATATTTTGTAATGGTTAATAGTATTCCATTATATATATATATACCACAATTTATTAATTCAGTCACGAACTGATGGGCACTTTGGTTGTTTCTGCATCTTGGCGATTGTGAATTGAGTTGCTATAGACATTTGAGTGCAAATGTCCTTATGATAAAGTGATTTTTTTTCTTCTTGGTAGATACCTAGGAATGGGATTGTGGGATCACATGTGAAGTCTACTTTTAGCTCTTTGAGAATTCTTCATACTTCTTTCCAAAAGGGCTGAATTAGTTTGTAATGCCACCAGCAGTGTTTAGTGTTTTCTCTCGTCACCCACGCCAGCATTTGCAACTTTGGACTTTGTGATGTGAGCTAATCTCACTGGTTTTGAGTTTCATTTTGAGTTTCATTTCATTTGTCAGTTTAGGGACAATGAACATTTTTTTCATGTGTTTGTTGGCCATTTGTCTATCTTCTTCGGAGAAGCTTTGACGTCTCTTTCTCAATGATTAATAAGGTTATCTGATCTTTTCTTGTTGATTTGCTTGAGTTCTTTGTAGTTTCCTGTTATTAACTCTTTGTCAGATTCATAACATGTGAATATCTTCTCCCATTCTAAAGTCTGTTATTTGCTTTGTTAATTATGTTCTAAACTGTACAGAAGCTTTTAAACTTGATCAGGCCCCATTTTTGTTGCAATTGCAAATCAGGTCTTCTTCATAAAATATTTCACCAAGCCAAAAATGTTTAGAGTTTTTTTCATATTTTCTTCTAGGGATTGTATTGTTTCATGTCTTAGATTTAAATCTTCTGAAATACATTCTTTTCATGGAGAAAGTCAAATGCTGCCAGAATGGCAAACAGAAAAATGTAATGCCTCTTAGGGTATAAGCTTTGAACAGGAACAAAATCATCTCTATTTTCATGACATTGGCAAAAGCAAGTCACATGGCCAAGTTCAATATCAATCAGATGGAAAATATATTCCTCCCATGAAAGTTGAGAGAGAAGAATGCATGTTTTCTGAATAATAATACATTATACTATCTGTATTGGGGTCCTTAAGACCACCAAATAGGCTTGATAATTTACTAGAAGGACCCACAGGACTCAGAAGTCATTAGACTCACAGTTATAGTTTATTACAGAGAAAAGATAAAAAGCAAATTCAACAAAGGGGGGGAACGTGTGGGTGAAGTGCAAACTTAGAAAAGTCTCTCCCGGTGGAGACACACAGGAAGCCCTGAATCTTCCAGCAACAAGTTTGGAGAACCCAGGCAAAGTGTTGCATAAGTCCCAGGCTTTTATTGTAATGCTCATATGACTGACCACAGTCACTGAAGCTCTTGACTACAGGGAAATCCACCATAAGTCACATTGTTTCCTCAAACTAGACAAACTGGTATAATGGGATTCAAAGCTCCAAGCATACAAAACATTCTTATCAGTTAAACTATTCTAAGCTCAATTCTCAAGAGCCAGCCATGGACCAGTCATGAAATGGGCCCTTCTTAGAAAATTGTAAGTTCTAGCAACTTGGGACACTGAGTTAACACTTCCCTTCCCACTACCCCACACTTCTTCTTCTGATAAAGACCCAAGTGCAATTGCACCGGCCACAGCTAGGTGCAGGAGGGTGTGGGAAAGATAATTTTTGCTCTGAGTGAATACGTATCGAGCTAAGAATCAGGAGTTATACTCTTAAAGGAAAAGTGAAAAGACTATGGACTGCCATACTAGCACTTGACACTTTCTTTTTCACTCTCGTTCTTTTAACACTGGAAAAAAAAGAATGAAAAAGAAATCAGAGTCAGGAATATATTACTACTTGAACACTGATTATAGTAGTATTTCAGTGTGCAGAACAAGGCAACTTTAGCCTAGTCAACAATGATTTTAAGATATATTTTAACTTCAGAATTATTAAAATGTGATATTATGTGTCTTAAAATCAAAGAAATGTGGTTCTTACCCTAAGTGAAGTTACTAAAAGACTGAGACAAAGATTCAGTACAAGTGGCTTGTTGAGAGAGACAAAAATACCCTGTAAGGGAGGTAAAAAAGCAGGATAGGGAAGGGAAGAGGTTGAGTCTCAGGAACAGTCTAGTCGGGGCCTGCTCCGGGGAAGATAGGGCCTGTAGCCCTTTGAAACCCTAAGTTAGTAACTTACTGGCTGCCAGGAGAGAGTAGGGTGGGTCACAGTCTCCCCATTTGACTTTTTTCAAATGTCCTCCCCCTTGAAAAAACCAAGTCTTCAAAGAAAAGATTAGCTGTGGTCCTTTAACACCAACACTAAAACGGCTGGAGGACACACGCACTGGAAAAGGGAATGTGGGCTGGACAATAGTATGTACTGTAGTCATCATACCTAAAATGTACTGAACACTTACTATAGTCCAGGCATCCTTCCCTTCTTGCAAGTGAGGAAATGAATGTTTGGAAAGGTTAATTAACTTATTCAGGCTCAATGGCAGAGTTTGAACACAGGTGGTCTGACTCGAGGGCCCTTGCTCTTACTTATCTTATGGTACTACCTCCAAATAAACTCAAACAGGGAATTGAATGCATTACTTGAAGGCAGGACAGGGAGTTTATATTCACTTTTTAAATGTTGATTTTTTTTCCAAACTCATAATTTTGGTTTGCCTTTAATTCTATTTCCTTTAGACACATGTTATATGGACAGATTGTCACCTCATAATTGGAGCCAAGGATAAAAGTCCTAGTTCATACATCATAATTCACCTTTAATTTGGGGCATTTGGCAGCATCTTTGGTTTAGCCTCCTTGGACAGTTGTGAGTCCCTCTTCAATGCCATGTAAAAGTACCCATTAATTCTTTGTCTTGCATCTTTATAATGCACATAAACTGATTTTCTTACAGTAGCAATGATTACTTTGGTGCTTGAAATCTTGGTTTTCATTAACTCCCCCTTTTAACATTCAAAATCATTTTCCACGTACATTTCTTCAAAAGTGTTAAATCGCATTTCATAGGCTCAGACAGCAGAAGGCTGAGGATCACCATTATGTCTATCTGATCAACTTGCCCTCAAAAGAAACAAAAGACTTTGACCTTTGTAAAACTGACTGATTTTATGTTGAAATTCTCATCTAGTTTTTTTGTGCCAACCATCAATACTTCATCCTCATTCTATCTTACTCATGTCTCCCACCCTCCATACCCCATATACCCTCCCCTCCAAAAAGTGCTATTGAAAAGAAAGAAGTACCTTAAAGTGAGAAGCCCGATCTACACCAAGACAACATAGAAGTCTGTGACCCAAAACACAAACCAGTGACCAAAGAGAGTTGCAATAGAATTCCCAGAATCAATTTCAGAGTACACAAAGCTTCCTAGAATAAGTGATGGAAGCCCAAGGTTGTCAAGTTTGCCCAGGGTCTGTACTAAATCCTAAAGTAGCTCTTTTGGTTGCTTCTGGTAGAGAAACAAGCCCTTATAACTAATTTATACTTCTCAAGTGAGCCATGAGATAGGAAATCCAAACCCCTGGTGGTTTTCTGATGGCACTTAGAGGAGGAAAAAATGAAAAAATGATGCTAAAATGTTGGCAGGAATAAACACAGGCTGAGGGCAGAGTTTCATGGAAGCCAAAGCACTTGGAGGGTGAGACTGATATCCATCTTAAAAATTGTGTTTAATCTTCATTTTGTAAGTAACACATCCAGAGAAATGTGAGAACTCACCTTGCTCCTCAGCCCCAGCTGTTTAGCATTTTTCACCATGCTTAGAGTCAGAGTAGGGGTAGAAGGGATTGTTGCTCTATAGGAAAGCCTAAGAAAAACTTCAGAGGGGACAAAGTTGATCTCCAGTGTCTTTTCACTTCTCCTTTAAGCCATTCTTTCCTTTATTTAGCCAGTGCCTTTCCCTCTCCTTCAACACCTGATGCTTTAGACCTCATATTCTCCATTCTTCAACTTAGCAATTTAAAGGGATTTAAATAGAAATTAATACTTTAATGCAAATTGCTAATTTGCAATAATGATTGCTAATTAATGATTGCTAATAATGGACATTTAGGTAACAATGACAGACCTTTTAGAGAGTAGAGAGACCTGGTTGTCTATACTATAATACATAAGCAACATTGATGACAAGAAAAATTCTGCTAATCTGGAAAATATTGGAAATGAAGACATTGGAGAAGTTTGGAATCCTTATCTTCTATTCCTAGTTTTGTATTTTTCTAGCTGCCACTATTATGTTTCTTTCATCTTGGTGGAAAGGAAGACCCTGAGGGCTGGATTTCCCAGTTGATGAATGTAGACACAGAAGAATAAAAGGATTTGCATCCCTGGTGTGATGAAATGGAACAACGTTGAATGTTTTTGTGGAGATTCAAATGATTCTAAATGCCTTTATTCCATAGGCTAATAAACAAATCCCCTTAATACTGGAATAAATGATTCATATATTTATAGAGTGTTAAGCATAGTGTGTTCCCAAATATTTTCTCATTTACCTTTCCACAACTCTGTGAAATATGTATATAATTATTTGCATGTTAGAGAGTAATTGACAGGTCCATGTTAACACAGACTTGGTGAATGTGTCAGAACGTGGTCCAATCTGCTGGCTTTAAGTCCTATGGAACTTCCACCATAACTCTCTGATTTGTGGAGAAGTATAAGAACTTAATATTAAAATATATATTCTAATTAAAAAAAACAGTTGACCTCAAGCATAAATGCTGGCAGAGGGGTCTCCTGAGATTGGCTTGTTTTCAAAACAGAGGATAGTATGTGATGAAGGGAGGGAAAGCATAGTATGCGGGGGTGAAACTGGAAAGTGGGCTGTGTCCAAGTCTTTGGAGGCATCAACTTTGTCCCAATCAGTGGGGAGGTGGCAGCAAGAGTTAGACCAGGGAGTGATTAAAAAAAAATCATGTTTTTCAATGTTATCTGAAAAGTCAAAGATGAACTGGAAAGAGAAAAAAAGCATTGAATGGCATCTTTCAAGATAAGAGATAATAGGAGCCTACACTGAGACAGGTAGGCTATAAGAAGACTGGAGTATGATTATTGCAAAAATTATAGGGAAGATATAGAAAATATGCAAAGGAATTATAGAACAGTTAATACAGAACTGTAATAATCTATTAACCACAGGGAGAGTGTTGGATGAGGGAGAGAGGTCAAGGTTGATGATCGTAGTTTTCTGCACACGAAGATAATTTTCTTTCCTTAACATGTATTTATTACCATGCTAATGTTTCTGGAACACAAATATATCATTCTATTAGAGCTTGAATATAAGAAATCATAAGGGTAGGTGAGCAGAAAGAAAAGATAGACTAAAAGGGAGACGGGGAGGAAAATCAGAGGTAGAGATGGTGTTAAAAGAGAAACTCCTGACAAATTAAATTTAAGAGAGTTTATTTGATCAAAGAAAAATTTATGAATTGGACAGCACTCAGAACCCACACTTCACCCAGCAGTGTGAGCTTTTATAGGCTGAATATGGAAGCAGAGTGGAGAAATCACTTGCTTGGCTATAGGGAGGCATTTGCCTTATTTGGGCATGGTCTGATCAATTGGCTGCTTCTGATTAGGTGAAGCTTAGCTATTTGTTACAAAATAGGTTCTTAAGTTAGATTTTGGTGTTTTTATAGAGGAATTCAAATATAAGTCAGCCTCCCCTCCAAGCCAATGGCCCGTGGCTCATGTAATTTAACAGTACAGAGACGTAAGAGGACATATCTACAGAAATTGGTGAAGATCTTGACTGTCCCTAGAAATGTGCTAGGCTAGTGCCGCAGGAGTCCAGGGTCCATAAGGCCAGACTGAGTATGCAGAATTGTGGAACAGTGTCACTATATCCCGCACTGTCTTCTATGCTGCCCATGGAGGAAGGAGAGACTGGTGAGTGGGTGTTTATGGCAGGTGAAAGGAAGTTGGGAACCTGGGGATGGCTGTTGCCCTTGACTAGGGCAAATCCTGGTTCCTGCTAAAGCTGCTTCCTAACAGACTTGCTCTTAGCACAGATCATATTTTGTCATGCAGTGAAAGCATTATTTTTACTTTTAAATATTTTAAAACATATCAGCACATGCAGAAAATACCAACTGTTTTTTTAAGTGCAGAATAAGAGTTTCCCCCAATAATGGGTACCAGAGAATACACAGAATAAGGTATTCCGGTTGTGGAATTCACTTGTCACCCTTCTTTTCTCACTCTCACTTTTTTTTTTTGAGACAGAGCCTCAAGCAGTTACCCTGGATAGAGTGCTGTGGCATCACAACTCACAGCAACCTCCAACTCCTGGGCTCAAGCTAGTCTCCTACCTCCGCCTCCCAAGTAGCTGGGACTACAGGCGCCCACCACAATGCCCGGCCTTTTTTTGGTTGCAGCGGTCATTGTTGTTTGGCGGGCCCGGGCTGGATTCGAACCCACTAGCTCAGGTGTATGTGGCTGGCGCCTTAGCCGCTTGAGCCACAGGCATGGAGCCTCTCACTCTCACTTTTAAAGGGAGAAGTGAAAGAGGAAAAGAGAGGAAGAAGCACTTCAGGGAGAAAAGGATGTGAGTGGACTAAAAGGAAGATGGGGAGAGAAATCAGAGAGGGAAGCAGGAAGAGGAAGAGAGAGAGGAGAGGGCAGGGCTTGGGCAATGGCCCGAGCCCATTAAAATGCTGACGAGCAAATTATGAGGAAGGGAGAAAGAAGGGGAGGGGGGAAAGGAAGGAAAGAAGGGAGAGAGGAAAAGAAGGAGGGAATGAAGGGAGAGAGGGAGGGAGGGAGGGAAGGAGCATAAGATGAGAGCAAGTGGTGTGGACTAGCCCCCAAAGCAAACATCGACAGTATACTCCTGTTGCACACGAGTATCTCCAGAGTGGGTGACAGAGGTGGGCCTGCATCTTCATTTGAAAGATGCCCGGAATTGGACAAAACAGGTGTGGCTTTACTTTATTTTCTGATTTGATCGTTTCAAGCCAGCATTTTCCATGCACATCTGCCTCTCTCTTCTCAATTAGTGTGAAGCCGCCACCTCATCCTTCTCCTAATTGGCTCACAAAGCCCTTTTCTCAGACTTCTGGCAGACTCCTATGTCCCAGACCTGGGGACCTTCCACTTCTGGATAATGTATGCAGGAGGAAGACTCAGCAGAATCACCTCATCACAGAGTCCTTGTTTGCTCTCTGTCCTTCCAGTCCCAAGTTGACCCTGCCTCTAGTTTTGAGTTTAAGAAATGGAATGACTCCACATGCAGGTGCACCTATAGTCACACTCGGGTTCTGGAAGGTAGAGATGCTGAGCTTCTTACAGGTCTGGAGGCAGCTCCTGAGAAGCAGTGTGCTATGCTGGGAGCGGGTTGTTTCATTGGAGTCAGCATGCCTGGTGAGGTCTGTGTTATGCCAACCTTCCTTTAGATGGGGTAGAGTATGTGCGAATGTTTATAAGCTAAAAACACTAGACTAGGGCTTTTCATTTATGTATGTATGTATGTATTTATTTATTTATTTATTTATTTATTTATTTATTTATGTGCAGTTTTTGACCAGGGCTGGGCTTGAACCCACCACCTCTGGCATATAAGGCCAGAGCCCCCCTCCTTTGAGCCACAGGCGCTGCCCTGGACCAGGGCTTTTAAATTTGCATTTCAGAAAAGCCTGGGATCCTTTGGGAGAGCTTCCGCAGGTTGGAAAGGAATTACTGGACTAGCCTCCTGGCCACCTACACCTATATCAGCCAGAGAAGTTTATTAGAGTTTTGGTATATAAATTATTTCCCAAAAAAGGGTCCAGTAAACTTAAAATTGGGGAAAATATTGTACTTCACAAATTATTTCTTTTCTTCCACTTTCCCCTGCAGTATATCCCCTGTTAAGCCCAGCCCCTCCCTCACTTCTATTCTATTTTTTTAAAAAGAAGGATGATAACATTTCTTTAAATCCAATCACAATTCCTCACCTATGATCCATCTCCTTTCTGGTTGTGTGACTCGTGGGGCGCATAGAAGACAGTGGTCCCCACCCCATGCAGAAGGAGGCTGTGAACATTCATTCCATGGTCCTTCAGCTTCACCCTCTCAGGCAGCACCACCCCACTTGCACTCCCTCAGAGGAGTCATTTTCTCTGAGGCTGCCTTATTGCCACCTGCTCCCTCTCTAGATGAGGAAGCCACTAAATTCGAAGTGGCCAGGGTGAAGGACAGAAGGGTCTGAGAACCAAACACAGAGGCGTGGCGAGGAAGTCACAAGGAAAGTGAGTGTGGAGAGAGGGCTGGAGAAGGCGAGGCAGGAGCAAGGCAACCGCCCCTTCTTTAAACAGGGACTCCACACTGGCCTTCCCCTACAGTGGCAGCCTCCTGCTGACTTGACAGGGACGCTGCCCTGGGACTATGAAAGCACAGGAGCAGCAAATAACTCCTTCTCTTCCCAAGCCCAGCCCCACCCCTCCCTGGGCAAGGCTTTTCGAAAATCTACAGTTCGCTTTTTATCATCCCTGGCCTTCCCTTACCACTCCCCTCTCTGGCTCTCCAGGTTCACTCACCCAGAAGTGTTAAGTGACTTAATGAGCTGCCTCTCCAGAGAAGACTTGTGCCTTTAAAGAGGCAGCTCAGCCAAGTCAGTGTTTAACACAAGGAGACGTGACATGAGTCATTAGGCACTACTAGCGTCCAGCCAGCCAGGGAGATGATTCCCTACTGGAAAAATCACAGCACAGTGAATCTGCCTTCTCCACCCAGGCTCCGGGTGAAACCTGCATGTGATACCGATTCCTTTACTGCCAGCTCTTTCTGTACCTGCAGTTACACCCCCAGAGCTTGCTCCTAAGAAATGCCCTCGCCCTTCTCATAGGAGGTCGACTGCCAGGCCGCCTTCTGCAGGCTTTAGTCTGTTCCCTTTTTTCTCTCTTTGAATAACACCAGGCTGGGACTAGAGCACTGTAGCTTCTGAAACCGTGTAATGAAGTGGCAACCACAAAAGGGACAGCTTGATTGCTGCTTTGATGAGAGTGCCATTCCTATAATACATAGAACTGAAACAAGCCATCTGAAGTCATTACATGACCTTCCATCCAGCCCATAGGACAACAATATAATTAACTGGTTTAGCCACTCAGCTTCCCCTGAAAAAGATTTAGAACTCTGGTATATGGGCATATTTATGGTCTGTGTTCCTCAGAATACAGAGTTGTTATTTTCCATAAGAATTGTGAACATCTTTATGTTTATTTTAAGCTGTCTATTCTCCAAATTTGTAATTCTTTAAGTATTAGTTATGGCTTATCTGGGACTTAAGAACAAGACAGAGACTACTACTCCAAAGTGCATTAAACAATGCAACGTGTAAGCTCCAGCCAAGTAAAGCAATTGTAAAGGTAACGAATTCAATTTAGTTTCCAACTCCCTCTGGGCTATGTAACCTTAAAAGTCTTTGAGGCACGTTTCAGAATTGCCACAGGGTTCAACAGGGATATTTTTTAAAACTCTATTTGAATTAAATGATGATAGAGACCCCAGGATCCCCTATGAGAAAATCCAACGTTATTCAATAGTTTTCCTCCAGGGCATGTCTTCTTGAGCCACCTCTAAATTAATGGTTTCAATCTACCAGAGCATCCCACAGAAGTCACTTTCTCCAGACCCAGCTTCTTAATAGAGCCCCATTGACCCATTGTCCATTATCATTGGAGCTTAAAATTTTAAATTCATCTAATATTTTCTGAACAAACTTACTCCAAGATGCCTCAGATGACCTAGATGCTGCTGTCACAAACTGCTTTGGGTTGGTTATTTGGGAAAGTCCTAGCATAGCACGTTGAAGACAAATACAAAATTCAGACAGTCGTGTGGCTGGTGGGGAGAGCACTTAGCCCACCCCACTGGGTTGACACTGTAATTTGGCATCTGCATTTCAAGTTCAGCTAAGTCACACTGCCTTTGAAATGCCTAATGAAGTGGCCAGAAGTGGAACAAAAACAGTTCTGCACTCCTAGGCCTTGGATGTAGTTGTGAATAGCCACTTTATGGAAGAGATAAAAATGTTTTCAAAGTGATAGTAAGTCCTTGCTCTTAACGCATTCCCATAACCTGCAAGAAATAAACTACATCCCTGTAATAACTCTAGCACTGCTATTTATGGCATTCAAAATATGCTCACATCCATTGTTCTTCTATTCTCATAAGGAAGCCTCGAGGCTGATGTTCAACCTCTGTCTTACCAAGAGATTGCCCAAGGTCACAGAGCTATTAGAAAAGTAAAGCCCGGGTTGAAACCAATGGATTCTTGTTCTGATTCTCACTTTTGTGCTGCTTTTGTGACTCTGCATTGCTTCCCAGACTGACCTTGCAATCATCTCCTTAAGACATTCAGAATCAGAGGAGAAAACTGCCTTACATACCACTGTGGGTAGAGTAGCCCAAGAAAAGAAGAGAGTTGACTAGATGTGGAAACCCTTAAGGACCTGCCTAAATGACTGAGTGATTCAGTAACTGTCAGGTGCTAGGGATTCAGTACAAGTACCTGGCTGGTGGAGAGTTGCAGACTTGAAGACCAATCGGAATAAGATCAATGGTTTAGGCATTCATTTTAGGCAATCATGTTAGGATTCTGCAGGATTATGTGGTGAAGGATACTGTTGCCGTGTGGACCTTAGGAGATAGAATTTGACAAGTCATAGCGGACGAGCCAGATTCAAAAGAGATAAGAATCCTATTATTTGCTTCTAATCTTAGTTTTACGATGTACAAGGTAAAACCAAACTTAGAAATTTCTACCCAATGCTAACCTAGAAATTCGTACTGTTTGAGATTTTGACATTATTTTAGGCATCTGTATTCTTATTAGAGAATGTCAAGGCAATTATACTTTTTAAAAAACAAAAACTTTGGGAAGCATGACGTGCATACAGAAAAGTGCACATACTATAATCACATTGCTCAACTAACTTTCACAGTCTAAAACCCCACACCTTGGTCAAGGACATTATCGGCACCCCAGAAACCCTTCCTCTTGCCTTTAAGGCAGAACTCTTCCCCCAAGTGTCTGTCCCCTGTCTCCTAACTTCTTGATTTGGTCCTTCTCTCTAAAATAGTCAAATTAATCTTCCATTAAAATATTTCACTTTAAAGCACCTCTCATCTGTGTCAAAGATGAGGAAGACCTCAAGTAATTACCAATTTACAGTAGGCAGCTAATATTTCAGTGAGTATAGTTGAAGCACATAAGACTTATTTTCTAAGTCCTTTTATCCTTCATAGAAACCAGGGAAGACTCAGACACACTGTATTCAGAGACAGTCAGGCTTGACATCTGAATCTTCAACTTTTTCTCAGAAAGAATTCTTTTGTAAGATGATAAGCAAGAGTAAATATTTTCAGCCCATTTCAAGAAATGCTTTTGAAATCTCTCCAATATGAGCTTGGGTCAAGCTCTCCATTTCGATCCGTCTTCATTCTTTCTGTTAAAATCTTGATCTATTGTTCGGGACTAGGATTATTCCCCTGTCAAACTCAGAGCTCCATATGTGTTGTTAGAAGAGTAGTTAGTATTCAAGGCACCAGGAGAAGCCCTTTCTAAATTAAATGAAATTTCAGTGTGGTTATATAATACCAAATCAGATTGTCTGATTTTAGCAGAGATTTGGTTAAACTCAATTTTATAT
The DNA here is from genome assembly GCA_963573935.1 of Arctocebus calabarensis. NCBI lineage: Eukaryota > Metazoa > Chordata > Mammalia > Primates > Lorisidae > Arctocebus > Arctocebus calabarensis. The sequence continues at coordinate 25,462 of CAUYON010000730.1, forward strand.
GTAATTTTCTATTTGTAGAAACTAATAGAAGGAAATTGTAATAGACATGAAAGAGAACAGGAATCTTACAGAGTTTGTCATATTCTGTTATGTATTAAAATGATAACACTGATTTCATGGTCCACTATTTCATTAAATTTCCTGCTGTCATTAATGCTTTTATAATTAAAATAACCTTAAATTTAATTCAGAACTTACTACATATTTACAATTTTCCCCTAACACTTGGCAATCAGATTTTGGAGAGATTTCCCCTTGAAGGGATGTCATTAACCTTTGCACTAGAGCCTATATTTGATTTTGGCAGCCCAAAAAAAACAGGAAAGAAGAGCCGATTCAGTGGAAATTCTGCATAAAGTATTTCCTAGGGGGTAGGATTACTTATCAAATAAGGTTTAGTGTGCTGTAAGGGATTTTCTTTTGAATTATTAGTCTGTTATTGAGGGCTGCCCTTTCATAGGGAGTATAGGGAGTAGTACTGAATCTAAACCTTTTGAAGTTGACACTTTATATGTATGTGTATAAACACACTATATAAAAGAATATACATATTAAAATGTATATTAAATAAATATGCTTATATATAGTGTTTATACACATATGTATAAGCCTTTTCATTGAGAGTAGCACTGAATCCAAACCTTTTGAAATGGACACTTTATACATACATGTATAAACACACACTATATATAAGCATATACATATATAGGGTGGTTATAAAGTTCGTTTGCAACTTAAAATAGTTTAACCTAGTAAATTGCACATGAATTTTGTGGACACCCTGTATGTTTCCTTTCTCCATTCATCTATGCTATTTTCCTATTTACAAATTTTTGTGTGTCTGTATAACTATATATGTGTGTGCAAACACAAATATATGCATGTGTGTATCTGCTCCCTCTCTAGTTATCTGTGATATTTCCTTTGTTATAAATTATATTTTCTGTATGGATAAATGTAGAAGGATGGATCAAAGACAATGGACTGATTTTGATTCAATTATCTGGATTATTGTGCCACTTACAAATAACTTGGTGATACATTTTAATATCGGTTTAAACTAGTAATAGCCATTTATTGAGTGCTAAGTACCAAGCATGGGGGCTAAGTGCTTTAATCCATACAACCATCTTGTAAAGTAGTTGCTCTTAGAAGCCCCACTACACCCATGAGAAAGCTGAGGCTTTGGGAAATTAAGTACCTTGCCACTTTCCACAGTAACACACAACAGAGCCGAGGCTTCAACTCAGATCATTCTAGTTGGAAAGCCACTTCATGCTTAAGCAAGCCCAAGAGTTTGAGGTTGCTGTGAGCTATGACACCTACTGAGGGTGACATAGCGAGACTCTGCCTCAAAAAAAAAAAAAAAAACAGAAAACAATTTTCTTGCCTGAGGCAAGACTGGGTAGCTCACAGCAACTTTGAACTCTTGGGTTCAGACAATGATTTTCTTGCCTCAGTTTCCCGAGCAGTTGGGACTACTGGTGCCTGCCCCACACAATGCCCAGCTAATTTTTCTATTTTTAATAGAGACAGGGTCTCACTATTGCTCAGGCTTATTTTGAACTCCTGAGCTCAAATGACCCTCTGATCTTGGCCTCCCAGAGTGCTAGGATTACAGGCATACGCTCTGCCCTGGGCCGTAAAAATCAATTGTATTTCTGTGTATTAGGGATAAGCAACTGGAGAAGTTAAACTTGATAAACTTTTTAACCATAGCATAAAAGCTTTAAGTACCTAGAACTATATTTAGCAAAAGATCTGCAAGATCTCTTTTCTGAAAATTGTAAACTACAGTTGAAATAAAGAAGACCTAAATATATGGACAAATAGACTACCTTCATGGATTGGAAGGTATTATTAAGATATTCATTAAGATATTATGTATTATTATGTATTATTAAGATATTCATTATGCCTAAATTGTTCCACAGATTCAAAGCAATTTCAATAAAAACTTCTGCAAGTTTAAAAAAAAAAGGAAAGCCACTTCATTATTCCCCCCACCCCACCCACTGTACTTCCACCTCACATTCCTAACCTCTGAGCTACTTACCTCTCTTCCCTTTTCTAGCATTTCATTGGCAAACCCTTTGAAATAGTCTTTCCCTATTAACTTTAAAATTAAGGGGTAATGTTCCCAAGCATCTTATTTGGATTTTTTGATTGGATTTGCATTTAACATCAAAATATTTGTAAAGAATTTTTTTTAATAAATATTTACTCTTCCCATGTGAAGATATAACACTGTTTTTCATCCACTCAGGTGTCTTCCTTTAATCTCAATAGACTATTGCGTGTTTCTTCCTATACAGGGTTGGACGATTAGGTTCACGAAGTATCCCACAAAAGGTACCACACACTTCACTGCTGAGGATCACTCCGGTCGCCTTTGAATCCTCCCTTTGGGAAGCTATGCACTGACACCAGCACCCAGTTCACCCTTCAAAGCAATCTTGGAACTCCTTTTCTGGAATGGCCTCCAGAGCTGTCATCATATATGAGGACTGACAACTAAGTTCATGAACTCATCCTGGAAAAAGTGCGACATTCCTCCTTGTTGAATATCACTATGGTCTCTAGATGGCCCAGGGGAGTACCTTGAAGATGACTGTAGTGATATTCAGCTATGATGTTTGCAGCATTTTTCCTAGGATGAATTCATGAACTTAATTATTCAACCTCATAGGTCAAAAACACTTTTTCTATATATTACTTGTATGTAATTTAAATTCGCTTTGCTGCTGATAGAATGATCTCTTTCCTTATGGCATTAAATATCTATTGCAGTTGTTTTCAATGATTATGCAGGGTCTGAGATTTCACACTAATTGCAAACTGATAAACCAGCCTGTTATTGTTTGGTGAAGCCTGACAAAAGACATAGGGCTCCTGGGCCAGAGAAAGAACTTTATTATTCACAGCAAACCCCATAATGAGATATATGTAGGTTCTCTAACTTCCCCTGGGTATGAAGTAAATGACCCATTATTGATGCTTACCCATGCAGCAGACAGCATTTATAGGAGAACACTGAGGTCTGGGTAGCCTCCTCTTCCAAGCAAAAATCAAAACTATGCTCTAGGAGATGTTACCTCATTCCTCAAAGTCACTTGTTACAAACACAACCTGAAAGATGCCAAGGTAAAGAATGGTCAGGTCAGGAGCTTGCATTCTTGGCATGTCCAGCAAGAATCCGCATGGCCACTTGGGGCTGATGGTGTATATATGAATGCTGTGTGTCTTATATAATTGTCTTGTGTGCAGAAAACTTATTGAAATCATTATCTTAAGTTCAGCCATTATTTCCCTCGAATTTATTTTTTTTAAAACTTACCATTGTCAGTGTGATCAAATAATGTGATCAAGTTTGCCTAGATAGTAAATTCTATTATCTGAAACTTAAACCCTGCTATTCTAATTTCAAATATTTTACCCTCTTTTTTGACCAAGAAAAATTATAGATCTATTTTAGTTGAAAATATATTGCTTTTAAGAGCATTTATATTACTGTATAGCATGGCCACCATCTGTTTATACAAATGTCTCTGAACTTTATTCATCTTTGTAGCCACAGTGCCTTACACATTGCCCGAAGTGGGCAAGGATAGATATGATTGAATAGATGGAGGGGTGGATGGATGAATCAATGGACAGATGTATTTTTGCTCTGTATTTTCAGTATATTTGTGTTTATTTAAAGCTATCTCATAAAATTTAGATAGAAAATTTCGACAAAAAAATTTATTCTTTTTTTTTCTTTTGAGACAGAATCTCACTTTGTTGCCCTCAGCAGAGTGTCATGGCATCACAGCTCACAGCAACCTCAAACTCTTGGGCTCAAGCTATTCTCTTGCCTCAGCCTCCCAAGTACCTGGGACTACAGGTGCCTGCCACAATGCTCAGCTATTTTTAGAGACAAGGTCTCACTCTGGCTCAGACTGGTCTCAAACTGTGAGCTCAGGCAATACACCCACCTGAGCTTCCCAAAGTACTAAGATTACAGGTGTGAGGCACTGCCCTCAACCCAGACAATTTCTTAGGAACATGTTTGGCAATATAAATTTTATTAGATTGTTTTAGACAAAGAGAAACTACCAGCATGAGTTTCCAAAGTGATCTGGCAAAACTTAATTGATTTGTCTAGTTTTAATGAAGACCATAGTATTGGCAGGGGCTAATAAATATGAGTCCTCGCACTGACTTTTATTTAATTGTTTTAAAAAAGCAAATATGAAGCCAAGTCTGCACATTTTTAAACATGATTATTTTTAGCATGTTTGGCATTTAAATGAAATAAAGACCACATAGGTCTATCCCTCCAAGAGTTTACAATTTGCTTTAGCCTGCTGCTAATGTGTACTTGCAAAGTGAGTTCTTAAAAATGCACATCTGATCACATCATTCCACTCTTTAAAGAGAGAAAAAATATGCATGCACATGAATCTTTTAGAGGTTCCCCTTTAAGATGCAGGCAAATTGCTCAGCAAGATATATTTAAAAACCTCTATGATCTGCCTACTTCTCAAGCTTTGCCACTTGGCTTAACATCCCCCCAAACCTAAGCTTCTCTTGGAGTTTCCAAAGGCTCTAAACTTGTGCATATCCTACTTCCCCTATCTGGAAGGCCCTTCCTTGCCAGTATTTAATCATCTTTCAAGATTCCCTTCAAATGTCACATTTTATTAAAAGCTTGTCCTGAATGCTCCTCTCAGTAAACTAGCCCTATTCTTCGTTATGCCTCCATTGAACCTGAGTCATAAGTCATTCAGAGAACTCATAAAACCTGTTTCAATTGCTGACTTGTAAGTCTGTGCGTTCCTGTGTGTCTCATTCTTTTCAAAAAATATTTAGCATCCAGCACAGCACATGGCACACGAGATCTGACGATTAAGCTGGAAAGCTCATCCTAGAAAAAAATGCCACATACCTCAATGCTGAAGATCAGCATTTGCGCCCTGCCATTTTCTTCATGGCATTATCGCCATAAACTTGGACTAACATGTCCCAGATTTCACTTCCACTCTTGCCAAGTTTAGTAAGAAATTTCAAGTTTGTTCTTTGCTTGAACTCAAGCTCCCACATTCTTGCAACGGCACACAAAAACATGCAACGACAATAATGAATGCCATTCAGCAAGATGCACCACACGAGAACATGAACACGACTCGTGTGCCAACGTGCCAAGGTCATGAAGCCTTACCAAGTCAGTCCTTGGTACAGTGATGCCAATGTAAGTGCACGGTGGCAAGTTTGCAAACTAAATTGTCATACCTCCTGTGGTAGGTGCTTGTAACTTCTTCCCTTATTTTCCCTTCCTTACCCTTTTCTTCAAGGATAATGTCTTGTTACCAATAAGGGCACCTGTGAGCGCTCAACTCTGAGACGTACCTCCCATGAAACTATACAAAGAATTGCCATCTTAAAGTTGTTCAATTTGGGGCAGCGCCTGTGGCTCAAAGGAGTAGGCTGTCAGCCCCATATACGGAAGTGGCAGGTTGAAACCTGGCCCTGGCCAAAAACTGCAAAAAAAAGAAAAAAAAAAGTTGTTCAATTTGCTCTCTTAATATTCCTTAGAAACCAGGCATTCTGAAGAGAAAGGCATTCTATATTATATACAAGAACACAGATAGTGGGTGTAGGGAATAAATTTATTCACGAGAGTCATAGGAGGAACAGCATCAGTGATACACCTTCATTAGCTGCTGGAGCATTAGGGCCGATGGCTCAACTAAGTCCCCTTTTGGAAATTACCATCATTCTAAAAGGTCCTCCCAGCTCCTGAGTTCTTTGTGAGCTTGATTGAGGACTTCTGCCTTAACCGAGAAGTACTTCCTTCCCTCCTAGCTCCTGAGTTCTCTGTGAGCTTGGGTGAGGACTTCTGCCTTAACCCAGAAGTACTTCCTTCCCTCCGTCATAGGGCTTACTCTTACCAGAGACTTCCTGCTTGCAAATCTCCATCTAAGAACCTATTTCCTGATGAGTACCACGGAAAAACAGAGGTCTTCTACTGTGATAGAATGTTACTTTTTGTGGATGCAAGGTTCACCTCCTTAGATATTCTGAGTCTTCCCTAACTATAGGGTGAGGTCCTGGAACCTGTGTGCTTAACATCACCCCCCAGGGGCTTGGGATGGTGGGCCAAACCTGGGAACCCCTATCTAAGAACTTCATTCTTATCAAGTGTTAAAAACCCTACTAATTAGTCTCCTCAAAGGGCTTTGTCTCTTTACAAAGAACCTGCTAGAGAAGACAATGCTTAACTCAAAGGAATAAATCAGAGCAAAAAGCAGAGGAGGTATTTTGGGACACTTGGATAATCCATGTACCTATCAAATCAAACCTGGCAGAAATCATCTACTCTGTTAACCCTTTGAAATCCAATGAGGCAATTTGTGCCCATCCCACAATGTCAAAAAAACAAGAGATAGCTGTCTCTCTCTCTCTCTCTGTCTTCATCCTCTTTTCATCCCCATCCTTTCACACACACACTAGTTTTTTTTTCCTTTTTAGAAAGGAAAACATCGCAAGATGCTATAATTTATAAAAAGAATTGGCCAAAAAACAAAATTAAACTAAAGAACTAAAAATTAAATACACAAGGACAAGGAACCTAAAATGGCCTCAGTTATAAGCACTGACGGAGGAGGCAGCAGCCACTTCCTAATGACTAATAGCAGACAGCTCTCCCATGCTCCAAAGCTGCGTCTGTGCTTCCGAACTGCCCACACTCTGATGCAGACAAACAACACAAGGTCTTGGTACCGGCTGTTAAAAATAAACTCAGAGCCTTCAGAGGAGAGACCGTCTTTGCATTAAGGACATATATTGAGGAATTCAGCAAAGATTTTAACCTTCCCATTTCCCAACACTGACCCCCCACCCTAAACCCCACCCCTGGCACTGAGAACAGCCACAGTGGACACCATTGTCCCCAGCCCTCCAACCAGTCTCCAGGATAAGTCCAGCCAGAGACTGCTGCTTCAAAGCCCACAAAAGGACAACCAAGCAAGCTATCCTGCTGAGTATCCCTGGGTGATAATTTTCCTTTGGGTTTTGCAGGACAGACCAAGCCAACCAGCCCTGATTGGGTGAGAAGTCAAGAACCCATCGTTTTCCTGTGCTTTACACGTGGGTTCAGTAAATGTCCCTATTATTTTCTGAGGATATTTTTCTCACATCTTGAGCTCATAGGTAGTTTAAGGGAAGATTAATCCAAGGACTTGCTGCATTGTACTTACCTCATTAAAATATTGCGTTGGAAGATGTGTTAATACCCTAAAATCCTCCTGATCCTTTTTATTAAGCATTTTAAAGGAATTCTTTAAACAGGGAACAGAGCTGAATATTACAGTTTTCACTTAAGCTCAAGATTCCGTTTACTCCCAGGGAGCTTACACTCAAGGTTAGATGGTCCCTGAGAGGCGTTCAGGCCCAGGTGTTGGCATCATATGTTATTCTGTATTTGTCCAAAGATAGAAAAAATGGAAGGGGCTTTTAGAGAAAAATAGCTGACTTGCCCCTAACTCTCCCCGTCCACCATTCTGTCCATATAGGATAAAAGCCAAAATAGCAAATTCTGAGAAGACACTTATTTATGTCCCAAGCACTGTCCCCATGTAACCAAGGATGTTATTAAGGTGAATGCCCCTGGCAACATTATCTTACACATGTGGAAACCCAGGCAAACAAATTGCCTGAGTAACTTGCCTTTAAGCAACCAAAGTCCACTCTGTGGCCAATCAGGTTTTCACCAAGTCCCCAAATCTCTCCCCTACCACAATTCTAGTTTTTCTTACTTCAAGACCTGGTCCCCTATGTTCACTCTTCAAACTTAAAGCCAGGCATCCCCTAAAGAGGAGTCAGGAAATTACAGCAGAAAGAACTTTCCTTGGCTTCAAAGAACCCTCTTCTTCCCTTCCTTGACCATGTTTCAGCTGAGTCACCTCAGGCACTTCTTCATGGAAGCTGTTACAAGGATCCCATGAAATAACATGTGAAAAGAAAACTATAAATTATAAAATGCTGATCAATATTAGTCATAATTACTAATAAAATGTGAGATACATTGAATAGCAATGAGAGAAAACATGACCAATTCTGAGAAAGTACTCTATTTGGTGGAAAACCAGGTTACCTCAGCAGTTAAATAAGATAATAAAGACACAAAGGTATACTAAGTATATTCCTAGACCCAGAGCTGGTGATATTGAAAGCAGGCATGAATAAAGCTTTGTGACCATAATTACGTCTGTATAGTATTTTATAGCTGATGGAACTCTTTGGTGATGGTGTTTATTTTATTACATAAAAGCATGCAACATTGGATATCGTCAAGTGGAGTATGTGACTCAGGAAAATGATTGCGATGGGCAGTTATGTCCAGGTAGATATTCACCGCAGTGAACTAATTGTAGGCCCTCAGAGAAGCCTGAGCCCCTAGAGCAGTGATTTTCTACCAGTGAAACCTGTGAAAATTAAATTATTTTCAAAAGAAGTGCAAAGCACAAGCACAATAGGTGTTTTTTTTTTTTTTAGTTTTTTGGTTTTGTTTTGTTTTTACTCCTTTTTTAAGTGTGCTGTGGAAATTTAACTATAGGTTCAAGTGTGCCAGGAAATGAAAAAGGTTGAAAAACAAAATAACTAACAGACTTCATGAAATTGAATTGTGGGGGAATAAGAGTAATGCAGAAATCTCAGAAATATCTCCCCATCCTCACCTGAGCCCTCATTTTTAGATGTTTTTGTGACACAGTGGTCCTCTTGTTGCTGGTGTAACTCAAATATCACCAGGCTGAAAACAAAGGATATGGAAAGTTCACGCCTGGTTTTCTAGGACCCCTTATATGTAGATCTCAAGATGCTTGCATGGGAGAAGGGATTTCATGAAGGAAAATGGGGAAGGAGGGCTCATCCCATGATGAGAAGACCAAATATTTTGGAAGGTACAGTCTCAAACCTGCTTCCCAAAGTAGCCTCTCTAGGACCTCTGTGGCTTACAGAGAACACAAACCAGAGTTGCAAATGTGTCAAATAAGGTATTTTCAGCTGTAAATAGAACACCCAACTAAAAGCTATGATTTAAGCAACACAAATATTTATAATCTCACATAATAATTAAATGTGTCTGGAATACAGTAGGCTCTCTAGAAGTATTAGTTGCTATGATTATTAGTAATAATAATTATTATTATTATCATTATAATAGAAAGTCAAGGCAAGGCACTTCCAAGGTTGATTCAACAGCTCAGGGACCCAGGGGTTTTTTTTTTCCTCTGTGCTCTGGCATTCCCAATACGATGTTGATGCCTTCCCACATACCCCCAAAAGACTACAATGGTCCCAGGGATCACGTACAGATAAATTGTATCTAAAAAAGAAAAGGGGATACTTCCTTTTTATAGTAAAAGAGGACTTTTTCCAAAGTCCTTAGCAGACATCCCTTTGGGTTCCATGAGCCAATGTTAATCGGCTACATACTAGTTGTAAGGAAGGCTAGGAAAAGAATAATTTGGCATTTTCTGCAGTAAGAGAAGGGTCTGTCTGATAAGGATGCTCCTGGGAAGGCAACAAAGACTGTTGGCCATCCCTAATATTAGGCTAGTTCTCCCACCAGACAGGGTGGTGTCTCCCCACTGCTCAGAAAGGGTGGGGAGTTATTGTCCTATAATGCTGGGTCTTTATCTGCAGGTAGAGAATTGCCAAGTTATTATTTGGCAACTTGAGGTTGTCATAAAGAGCTTTAAACTTTGGAGTCAATCTTTCCCATCTGCTTATCTTAAAAAGAATCTTTAGGAGAAACAATAAGGCGTCCAGCCACCCCAGCAAGAGATCAGACTATCATAGAATCAGATCTCCCTGGGCAATGGTAACCTCTGCATGAAGGTTCCAGAAGCAGAGAAGACCACTTCCAGCATTGGTGAAGCCTGTCACAGATGGTCACACAGCTGGGACAGAGCAGCCAATTGCCCAAGAAGAGAGACCCCACAGGAAATCACAGCCATCAGAGGACAGGGATCATCAGCGTTCAGCTGCCATGGGAGGACTTTACAAAGATAATAGCTGTCACACCATTGTCTTCACTGCCTGGTAAGCTTTAGGGCTGTAGAAAAGAATTGTACCAACCATCGGTGAAATGGAAGAAAGGCATCAATCCCTGGAAAAAAATATTGCTCTGTAGTTTCAGTCCACCATAGAAATGACTGGATGTTGAGGCAACCTGGTCCAGAAAGCTTATTTTGAGGAAAAAGACATTGGGGGCTATATTTTGTAAATACATTCTAGTTTATTTCCAAAATACTCACCCTTTTTGGGTGCATATCATAATTTTGTCTACAGGCAAGCTAAGCAGAATAAGGGGGAAACTAGATCCAGGGAAGCAATTGGCTGGATGTAGTCTCAGCACCAACAATCCGAAGGAAAGAAGGAAAGACTTGGTGATAAGAATGGGGAGCATAAGAGACCATGGCCCCTAGTTAAGAGCTAAGGCTCTAAGATCAAACTGATTACACTTCAAATCACACTTAATAGCTGTGTGAACTCTGTCCAACTATTTAACCTCTTCAAACTTCAATGTCCTTACATACAAAAAGGGAATGATGATTGCACCTTCCTTGGAGGGTTAACATGAGGATTAAATGAATTAATATATGTAAATTTCTAGAACATTTCCTTGCATATATAAATATTAACAACTTATTATTATTAAATAGAAGAGAAGGTTGATGAGAAAACCCAGCCATAACTAGCCTGAAATCAAACAGAATAACTCACTAGATTCCAGTAAGTCAGTTAACAGAATAACTCAATGTAAGTGACCGGGAGCTGGTAAAGAAAACCCGAGAGGAGGAAATAGCAACCTTGTTTTACCCATGATATAATTTTTTTCTTTCATTAATTGGGTTTCTCTCAGGGTATTTCCCTGTGTTGGAAGTAGAGGTCAAACCTCTATAAAACAATCTGGAATCTCTGTGATGTGCAAAGCAAAGAAACTCGGCTGGGAAGGGCTAGGTCATTTGCAGTCTTAATCAAAACCCCTGCCTATGTGAATGGGTGCAGGCACGTGTTCCATTTAAGCTCCCTCGTGTTACCTTGAGGAACAAGTATAACATAAAGTTGGAAATGAGGACATGGTAAAAATCTGTGGAAACTGAAAAGACCCGAAAGAGAGGGCTTCCCAAAGAAAAAATGAAACTCAAGAACTGGAAGTTGGCTTGAGAACCCAAGCAATTCTAAATCTCCATTACCTTGTCATCCCCTAAGCCCCCAGAGTCCACGGAGTTCTACAGTATAATGAGTCAGCTTCTTTTATCTCTCTCTTACTGCTCCAAACAATTACCCATGTCATCTGATTTCTACTGACTCATCGCTTTGGTCTACTTATGTCTTCTGTTTACTCACAACTCTGTTACTCATGATCCTCATGTCCTTTGTAACTTGGTGTCCTCATTCTTTAGGTTTCTTTTCAGAAATTAATTTCCAATTTAATCACCATTGTTCTAGTTGAACAAAGTTCTTTTTCCATGACCTCATAGCTTGTGAAATGTTCTTAGCCATATGTTCACATTTGGTTTATTTAACCACCCATGGTGCCAACACGGATATATTTGCTGAAAGAACTGCCTAGGGCCTTTCTGTAGCAAGAAAGTAAGGTGGACATCTAAAAGAGGACCATAGAATTTACAGGCATTCTGAAGGCAGCAAGTATTTCAAACTAGAAGCTAGAACTGAGCAGGAAAAAAAATCATCTGGAATCTCAAAACTCAGAAAAGATTTGAGTTTAGTTTTAATCAAAAAGGACTTTGTCCCCATACACCTATATATACCCCAAGACTAAAAGCCTAAAGGGGGAGATGGGGAAAGACTGGGAGAGAAACAGAGAGAGCTTTTCTCTCCCCACTTGAGTTCTCTCTCACTACCAGGAGCTTTAGTTTTTTCTGTATTCTTTTCTGTAAATAAATTCTGTCTTACCACTTGGGGGGGGGGGCCGGGGGAGGAATTCCATGAAGGCTATGTTAAACAGTTTGATGAAAACATTTCAGATTGTATATGAAACCAGCACATTGTGCCCCTTGATTTCACTAATGTACACAGCTGTGATTTAATAAAAATTAAAAAAAAAAATAAAACAGATTCATGTTAAAAAAAAAAAAAAAAGACCACACTGGGGATAAAATGTCTGTCTTATATTTCTAGCCCATCCTCAACAATGGCACATTTATTGTTGATCTTTGAAGACCTCAAAATTTGTCGCCTAGCATTATGCTGACATTAACACAGTGAGCATTAGAAACACAGGCAAGTCAAAGGGCCTGGCAAAGGTAACTGGGCAACCTATCTCAATCTGCATAATGGAGTCTCTTAAAATTTTGCTAAGACTCTTTAGCATGATGATGAAGAGATCATTCTCTTCCAACACACGAACAACATTATTTCCTTGGAAATATTGAAAAAATATAATTCTAAAAATGCATTTTAGCCAGTGGTTCACATATACCACTTGGTAACAAAAATTTCCTTATTTTGGACTCCTAAGGCTTATGATTAGCCTATGAAGTCACAAGTATGAAATAAACAGAGCCACCAAGTGAGGGAATGCCCTGTTGACCTTTTTATGCACACTGTTGAGGATAAATAAGAAGATAGTTTCTCTCTGAATGCCTTCTAGTGGTGTGGCTCATGTGGTAGAAGAAGGGAGCAATTATTTAGATTTTTGAGGTTAATTTTTCTTTTATCTGTTCAGAATAAGGATAAGTTGGAGAAAATTTCCTATGCAAATATTAATTCTGGGACAGTTCCCTCCAGCAAAACATGTACACAGGAATGACAGCTGCTGGGACCAAGGGAGGCTAGGCAACACAAACCATCTTCTTATCTCTCAACACACAGAATCTAAAAACAAGCAAAGGCTTTTGAAAATAACTTCTCAGAAAAAAAAAAAAAGAAAGAAAATAACTTCTCATAACAAAAGATACAAGTACAAGATCTAAAGCACATACTTTGAATAGTGAACATTAGAGACCACATGAGAACTAAGAACACTTGTGGATTAATTAACTCTTATTCACATAAGATACCTAGTTTAAAATGTATCTATTTGTAAACTAGCCAAGAGGGATTCAAGAGGAGCCACTGCTGACAACCTCCAAGGATTTTAAGACTCACTTGATATCACTTTCTTGTTGCTTTGGGGACAATCACAGGTTTTCCCTTTCCATGATCTACTAGAATGGATAAGAAAACTTTCCTAGTAACTCTCCTAATCATACTATTTAAACACAAACCGGTTGATGTCCTTTCAAAAAGATGCTTATTTAATTTCTGCTAATCATTTTTGTAAGGGTAAAGAGCTTTACTAGGGAAAAAATTAATGCCATGATTGTAATGCATGATGGGCTATAGTTGGGATCACTCTTTAAAAACCAACCCACCCATTTTTTTCAAAAAAATTTAAAAATTTTATTACAAATAGACATTAAGCATTTTAAGTCTCTATGTGAGAAATCAGCAAGCACAGTTTAGAAAAAGAATTTGTTAGCACTGATGTTTTGCCAAGAGTTGAAATTTGGTGATAATATAATCTTTCACCTGTGTAGTCTTTTTACAGAGAAGAAGCTCTTTCATAAGGGGTTTCATTGGAGGCTCATCCTGAGGAGTTGGGGAGGTAAAGTCATGCCCATCTTATACATGAGCAAACTGAGACCAGTGAGATGAAGGAACCTATCCTAGGCCTCACATATAAGACACACGTCTGTGGCAGTTTATCTCTGCCTCGGGCAAGGGTGGAGCGGGATAGCACCAGTCAAACTGCCCATCAGCAAACCCATTCATGTGATTACTGGCCAGGATTTCTTCTCTCTTCCTTTCCTTTTGAATGAAACAGAATGGCAAAAAATAGAAAGGATAAGAAAAAATTAAGATCCAAATGCATTTTTCAAAATATAAATGAAATGTATACTTAGTTGGAATGCTTTGTGTTCTGAGGGTTGTGTACATAAAAATGTTAGGAAAAGACCAGAGTGTTTCCATGCCACAGGAGACAGAACCCAGTTCCTCATTATCTAAATCATCAGCTATTTCTTGCCCCATCAGGAGAGGGGTCAAAATATTTACTTTAGAGATCTGCTCAGCAACACTCCTTCCACATTCGGCAAGGAGTTTATGCCCCATGGGAGGGCATGGTAACAATCTTGCAAAGAAAGAATATTTACTCATTTTTTATACCAGTGTATAATCAGGAATGTGTCCAAATGTTTAACTTTCTTCCTTAAAAAGAAAAAACATGGCTCAGCACCTGTGGCTCAAGCAGCGAAGGCACCAGGCACATATACACCTGAGCTGACAGGTTCAAATCCAGCCTGGGCCCACCAAAAAACAATGACAGCTGCAACCAAAAAATAGCCAGGTGTTGTGACAGGCAGCTGTAGTCCCAGCTACTTGGGAAGCAGAGGCAGGAGAATCGCTTGAGTCCAGGAGTTAGAGGTTGCTGTGAGCTGTGATACCACAGCACTCTACCTAGGGCGACAGTTTGAGGCTCTGTCTCCAAAAAAAAAAAAAAAAAGAAGCACTTATAACTCTTCATCACTCTATTTTTTTTTAGTGCTAAAATTAGAAAAACAGAGTCAGTATTTACCGTCACACCAATCAATCTGGTATTATAATGTGGCCTGTGCAATACTTCTAAACATTGAACTTCTCTTTGAAAGCTGACCAATAGCTGCTATATCATTCTTTGTCCCAGTAGTTTCTCTCTCAACCCCTATCTGTTCAGTCTGACAATTGAACTTGAGACATTGATTTAAAATAGTTTTCTGTGTCCTTACTGTCCTTAAACTTTCTAAAATGCAAGTTTTCCCCAGGCTCTCTCTCTTTTTTTTTTCTCTTTGCCTCTCTCCCTGGTGATCTTATCTGTTCCTAAGGTTTCAACTTGCACTGCTATGTGGGTTATTCCCAAATCTATGTCTCCATCTCTGCCTGCTTCTCTGAGTTCCAGGCCCACAGATTGTAACATCTGCTACATACAAGCTGCTATGTTCTCACTCGTATGTGGAATCTAAATATTAAAAACAATTGATCTCGTGGAGACAGAGAGTAGAATGTTGGTTACCAGAGACTGAGAAGGTTAGCAGGGAGAAAGACGGATAAAGTGGGAATGGGGAATGGGTACAAATATGTAGTTGGATAGTCAGGCAGAATAAATAGTATTTGATAACAAAGTGCTACAATTAACAATAAGCTAGGGTATACCTTAAAATAACTGAAAGAGTGGAATTAGAAAGTTCCTAACATGAAGAAATGATAAATGCCTGAGATGTGGATATCCTAATTACCCTGATGTGATTAATTCACATTGTATGCCTCATCAAAAGGCATATGTGGTCTATAAAGATGTACACTTATTATGTACCAATAACTTTAATTTTTATAATTATAATATTACTTTTAAAGATAATAGCTGTAATTAATAATAATTAGACATAATTTAAACATAAGTGAAACATATTGCCATGGTAGGTATGGTGGCACAATCTTTGCCTCAAAAAAGAGCAGTCTAGTTAAAGGGTGTGAGCACACAAGGGTCTGGAACACAGCCCTCTCCTGTGGTCTTTATTTTGATGTGATCATCACCAAGTACTGAAGTGAGAAACATCAGTCTCACAGTAAATTCGTCATTTCTACCCTGCTTCCTCCTTTTTTGAGAATGTGGGAATCATACAGGAAGACCTACACCAGTTCCACAGCCCCATCCTCAGTGTTTCTGATGCCTTGGGGCTTAGCCCAGGCACCTGCTGGTTTAAAAGCTTTGACACCTCTGACCCCTACTCTATTGATACTGGCCAGCATTCAAATGGAAGCCCTAGACCAGGCCTAGAAAACAAGGCCATTATGGTCACCAGACATCCAAGGGCAGTACTTTAAAAGTAACCCTGGTGATATTCAGCAATGAGGTATGTAGCACTTTTCCTAGGATGAGTTCATCAAACTGTCAGACCTTGTACGGTGTGAACTCTGATGGTCATTCCATAAAAAAGAGGTGCAAAATTGCCTTGTGAACTAGGTGCTGGCATTGGTGCATAGCTTCCCGAGGGGAGTACTTAGAAGGTGACTACAGTAATATTCTATAGTGAGGTACCTAGCACTTTTTCACAAACTTAATTGACCTCATAGACCCCCTTCCCTGGGTGTATTTCCCACTCTGTTTCTGGCCTAGGATGGCCTCCTCCTTACCTTAACCAGGTGAAACTGTCTTGTCTGCAGGGCTCCCTAGCCTTAATAAAGAGCCCTCTCAGGCCTCCTTACCAGCATCAGAGGCCTGCAACAAAATGAAGAGCCCTCCTCCTGGCCTAACAAAGCTCTTTTTTTGCCCATTCATGTTGTTGTTTTTTTTTTAATCTCAGTGTTTTATAGTCAGCAACACAAACAATTGTCTTTACTAATCTACATTATGAGTTCTTCAGTAGGAGAGAGGATGTTTTCATATTCCCAGCACCCAGAATAATTTCTTGAACACAGTGGTATTACATAATGGGCTATTGAACTGAACAAAGTAGTTGAAACAGAAAGTAATAAAAACGGATACAAGCAGAATAAAATGTCATATCCAGTAGAGGGGGAAAGGGTTTACATTAGGAAAGAGGGGCATCAAGGTAGATCTTAATAGGTAGGTCAGGTGAGGGGAAAAGGGTCAAGGTGGAGAATTGGCATAATCATAGGGAAATCTGGAGAAATACATGGGACCTGATGTCAGCACAGTATGGAAAACAGCGTTGGTTCGTGTTAGAAAACAAAACTGGAGAAGTAAGTTGGGCTTAGATACTCAGCTGGGGAACTTGGAGAGGTAAAGGAAAGACCATCATCACTTGAATATTTGTTTTGCATGTCTAAATATATACATATGTATGCACACACATATATATATAATTGTATACACACACAGAGATATATATTCAGTTCTTTAGCTCTTACTATGTTTCAGTTCTTTAGCTCTTATTATGTGAATAAACATAATAAACTCTTAATGTTTATTATCCCATTCAGTCTTGCCCATATTCCTCTTGTAGCCTCTATAGGTACCTGGCAAGGCTGGACTGAGGTATGTGGTCATTGGGGGAAGGTCAATAATTTGATACCTCTTTATGTCAACATTTGTTAAATATCTATTCAGCATTTATTAGGCATGGCTAGTGAGAAACTGAGTTTCTATTCAGAAATGGTGAATATCATTTCCTAGAACTTAGTAATTCAATTTTGAATTGTCTTACTTGGTAATTTTCTTACATGTAAAAAGTGTTATTTTTAAAATTGTAAATCGACATATTGTAGTTGTATATATTTTCTGACATTCATAATTATTTCTCTGACACTAAAGAGAGAGGGAAATCTTATTGTCCAGAGCTAGCAACATCCAATGTGTGATCTGCTTTCAGATATATCACCAACCACTAACCAAAAGTTAGCAAATCTACAGTTGATGGAGCTGCCTTGGTGGGGCTTGAGCAATGAGCTTTTGTTCACTGAAAAAGTATTCTTCAGTGATTATACACACCCAATAAGTAGTGTTTACACATTTTCAATAGATAAGACCAACTTCCTTGGCCAACACAGGATCCATTACATTTGATACATTCTTTATGTAGGAATCTGACTGTAACAAGAGCACATATTCATTATAAGAGTTATGGTCTAGGGCAGGTATACCATTAGCCCTCTGCTTAATCAGACTCTCAGCACTCTTAAGATCATGGTCATTTTATAGATGGAAAAACTGAGACTGAGAGATGCCAAATAGCTTGTCCAGAATCACATGGGAAGCCAGTGGAAGAGACAAGTATCCAGGTCTGATTCTTTATCTGTACTGATATATAATAAAGATTAAATTGTCTAAAATGAATTGAACAGACATGAGGCTGAACACAAAGATAGAAGGTCTATATCAATAGTCTAAGCATAAACTGACTTGGATTTCCTACCAGAACTCCACTCTCTGAAAATTAGGGCCATAATGACTTAGAGGATTTTTAGCTCTCCCACCCACTCCCTGTCAACAACCTTCCCACCCCTCCCAATCTATGGTTTTATATGGGACAGGTAATGTTTGCTGCACAAAAGAGATGTGTTACTTATATTAACATTTGAATGTAAGTGTGTGGATGTTTTGAAAATGCACAGCACTCAGCACAATCAATCTACAGTAAGGAGACTGACATCTGGGACAGCTGAAAACCTCCAACCTCTGGCACCAGATGCACCACTCAGCACACCCTACCAGAGGGCACAACCCACCGAGAGAAGAGCTCTGGGCCCTATAATTCCTTCTGCTCCCTATTGACTGTATGATTTATCCCTACCCTAAGGCAGAGAAGATTCCATTTCAATTCTTAACATCTTTTCCTTGCAGCCAAGATGCTCCCAACTTCTCTTCTACTTAATAGGTTTTTATAGTGCTTTCTTTTGAGTAAGATTTAATACATGTCCAGTCAATGGAAAAGTAATTAAAAGTTATTCAATAGAGAAATGATGTCATCAGGGCAAAGGGTATTATACCAGGTCCCTAAACTAGAGCATATTTACTCCATTGGCCTGGGTAAAAAAGAGATAATTGATAATTGACCCCAGTGGCCTATTTCACTGCCATTCTTACAAGAAATTGTACTGAAAAAAAATGTTTTTCTTGCCATAAAAAGATGGCTTATATATTATCCATCTAAAACAAAACCTCAATACCCAAAAATCAAGTTAACATTAGCAACATTTTTTTTAGCCTTTTTCTTTCATTCTTTCTTTTAATGACATAAGTTTCTTATTTTTGCAGTTTTTGGCCAAGGCTGGATTTGAACCCACCACCTCTGTTATATGGGGCTGTTGCCCTACTCCTCTGAGCCACAGGCACTGCACAGCCTTTTTCTTAAAAAAAGGACACATGTTAGTTTTGTAAGATGCCTTTTTGAGGGTGTGTTCTGTTCACAAGCCAGATTCATACCAATCTGCTATGATCAGATGAGTAAAATGAATAGCAATGACTCTCAGAGGCTGCAAAATGTTCATTCGTTAAAAAATATCCTAGTGCACTTTGCTACTTTCTACAGTCTTTCTCAGAAATTAAATTTTAAAAGATTTATCTCTGCTACTAAAAAAGGTTCCTGAGGGGGAGGAACCAAGATGGCGGTCTGTAGCCAGCTTTCTGCAGATGCTCCCGTCTAGAAGGAGAGTTAAAGGACAGAAATTTAGCGAGAAAGCCAATGGTTTGGAGCTGAGCCAAGAGACAAGGTCGAGGAACGCACATCAACCCTGCTGGAGCGACCTGCGACCCCAAGGATACAAATAAAAGGTATAGAGCACATCACCACGCGGACAGGAGTCCCCTCCCCCAAGAGAACAGTTCAAGTATACTCCATACCTCCATACAAATAAGCGAGCAGAGTTCAGATGTCCTCCCACTCTACCCCATGGGAGAGACCCTCTAAAAACTGGACCTCCTTCCCCTGTGCCGCAGCACTCTCCTGCCAGGCATAAAGCTTTAGAAACCTGGATAGATTCTCTACCTGCAAGTGGGACCTCCCGGCACTCCCCTCCACCCTCACCCTGAGGTCTGGAGGTCTGTCCCCCACGGAGTCCAGATTCTTGAACACTTTCTCGAGGGGTGTGGACAGGGCGTGGGGTGCTGCTGGTCGGTGCAGTTCTCCCGGCTTGGGAGCGGTGAGAATAAGCCGAAAAGCGGCTGGCCGGCTGGCTTTGCTGAATTTCGGCC
>CAUYON010000731.1:0-16520 GCA_963573935.1 Arctocebus calabarensis
TATCACTTTCATCAGAGTCCTAATTAATAGAAGTTATTTGTTCTCTCTTGATGTATATAGACACATAATAGAAATACATACATTTATGTAATATGCAATATAAGTATATAACAAATACATGTAATACAATATATAAATCCAAAAAAAAAAAAAAAACAACAATTTTATTGAATCATAATTGTGTACATTGGTGCAATCATAGGGCACAATGTGCTTCATATACAATCAGAAATATTTTGATCGTACTGTTACAGATAGCCTTCACGGCATCTGTTACATGGCTCCTGGCCACGGAAGTGTGCAGCACACACAGGGGAAAGGGGGAGACTGAGCTTCGAGCTTCTAAGGAATAGAAGCCGACGTGGCTGCATCTGCACAGGTGAAGGGTTTAGGTGGGAGAAGGGAGTCCTTTTTCTTTCTTTCTTTCTTTCTTTTTTTCCTTTGAGATGGGTTCTTGCTCTGTTGTCCAATCTGGAGTACAGTGGCACAATCATAGCTCACTGTAACCTCAAATTCCTGGGCTCAAGCAATCCTCCTGGCTCGGGGTCCCAAGTAGCTAGGACTACAGGCAAAGGCTAATTTTTTAAGTTTTTAAGTTTTCAATTTTTATTTTTTGTAGAGATGGGGGTCTATTTTGCTCAAGCTACCAAAATCCTGGCCTCAAGCAATCCTCCTACTTCAGGCTTCCAAAACGCAGGGATTACAGGCATGAAACCGCCACACCCTGCATTGTAAAAAGGGTTTTGTTGTTTTTTTTTCTTTTTTTTTGCAGTTTTTGGCCAGGGCTGGGATGGAACCCACCACCTCCGGCATATGGGGTCAGCACCCTACTCCTTTGAGCCATAGGCACCGCACCGCCCTTAAGAAGGGTATTTTATTCACCTTGGTAACCCCAGAGCCTAGCACATTGCTTAGTGCAGTAAATGCTCTTTCAAAAAAGCATTTTGGTTTGTACTTTTGCTGGGAAAGGTATAGCAAAAGCTGGGGACTTGCCGTATATGTGGGCCCTGTGGACCCAGGCCCTTGAACCTCTCTGTTGTCTAGACTTCGTGTGCTCTAAGAAGTGGCAGGGAGAACAGCTATAGCTGCGATGAAGCGCTGAGGACATTGAAGGTGGGACTATCACGGGCTCAGCAGACGGGGAACAGCAACCGAGGGCACGAGGAAGGGGGGGTGCACGGCTCGGTGGGCTTGAAGCCTGGATGTGGTTAGGTCAGAGTCCAGATGCCCACCCTAAAAGGAGGGACAGAAGCCAGGGTGCCGAGGACACCCTCCCTAGAGGGCACCTAGTAAACAGGGCCAGTGTACAGGAAGGAATAGGGCAGGCTCTATGATGCACACAATTCCCAAGAGGGTGGAGATAAGGGGGTCTGTGAGGAAGAAAGCGGGAAAGAGGGAGAGAGCACACACAGTAGCCTGGAGGGGTTTCAGGGTGGCCTGTGGCTGGGCGTGGTGGCACACGCAGGCTGAGGCAGGAGAACGGCTGAGTCCGGGGTCCCGTGCTGTATGTGCCATGCCCTTCTTGCATCGTCTGCCATCAGTATGGTGACCTCGCAGGAGCAGGAGACTACCGTCTTGCCTAAAGAGGGGTGAACCGGCCCAATTTGAGAAAACAGAACATGTCAAAACTCCCGCCGATCAGTAGTGGGATCATATCTGTGAATAGCCACGGAACCCCACCCTGGGCAACATAGTGAGATCCCATCTCTAAAAAAAAAAAAAAATTAAATTAAAAATTTAAAAAGGAAAAGATTGCCTGTGCAGGTTTTTCAAAAGATACTAGCCCAGGCCCATCTGTCCCAGAGACTTTGATCTGGTCAGGGGCCCAAGATGAGTATTTGGGGGATAACAAAACACATTAAGACATGTAAAGTGCTTAGAAGGACTCGCATCACCACTCAATAAGTGTTAGCTATATAATTCATTATTAGCCAGAAAGTATATTGACTATCTGCTCTGCAGGCCTGGAAATATCAACACGTGATAAGCCTGTGTCTCTGCACTCTTGGAGCTTACAACTATTAAAGGGGGAAAAACAAATTGACCCTAGCAAATTCAAGGAGCACAGTATGTAGTCTGTTCCCAAAGCCTGCCTTTTCTGTCTACCTCCATCTTCTACACTCTCCACCACCCACTGCTGTAGCCCTAGGCCAGGCCCTCATCACCTCTCTCTGGATGGCTCCAACATCCCCCAATTTTCTCTGCCTACTATCTTGAAGCTCTTCCTGCTCTGCAATGCTGCCAGAGGAATTATCTAAAAAGCACATCTTTCTCCTTTCTTGCCAGTTCTCAAATCCCTTCTTCAAGTATGCTGCCAGAAAATAAAACAAGCTAACCAAACCACACTGGCTTAGATTTTGTGGGTTTTCTTCATCAACATCACACCTAGCTGTATTCACTTTTGGGTTTCCCAAGATGCATGTGCCTGGAGGGGTGTGTGTGTGTGTGTGTGTTGGACACCATCTAGTGGACAGTAAGGCAATTTATTTTCAGGCTGTAGCAAGAGGTAGGACCAAGTTTCAAACCCACGTCTTCCTGAAACTTTGAGACCTGGCCAATTTGACTACCTCTGTGACTGTAAGATGATCTACTCCCCAAGCCCTACTCAATCTTCCTTATTTCAAAGACTTAATAAATAATCAGATGTGTTTTTCTTTTCCCGTATGGAGATCGAACTCGCAAATAATCAGATTTTAATAGCAAAGTTTGTCCTTGACCCTGTAATAAGACCAGTGTAGCAATGGTGACTTACAACCTGCTTAAGAAGCTACTGGCATGCCAGTATGCCAGATGAAGGAAGAGTTGGGCGGTACAACACGAAAGGTCACTGTGGCCTTTGAGATCCTTTTGTCCGTGCCACAGATGCCGGTTCCCTGCTCTTTCTGCTCCTTCAGATTCGCAATTGGCTCTCCATCCCATTCTCAAAAGGACAGCAGCCCTGCCCAGCAAATTCCAAACTTGAGTCTGCCAAGCCCTGCTATTTCTCATGGTAAATTAATAAATTAGTGTCTTGGTGTTCATATCAACCTCCTAATTGGTTCCCAAGTGATTTCTTTCGGCTATATGGAGAAAATTGAGTTATGAAAGCAAGAAATACGAGGATCAGAGCCTAGAATACAGGGAGCCCATCAAGGTGAATCTACTTGGCCTCACCCTGGCTATCACCAGCTAACCGACCCACCTGTGTAAAGGCCACTTTGTCCCCATCACAATTCTATATCAAGAATTTGAATGCTCAGAGTATGGGCTCTTTTCAGGCTAGCTAGGACTGGCCAGAGGGCATTCATTCAACAACTATTATTCATTTCCTCCTATGGGCCAGAATAGGGACTTAACATTATCATCCTTCTAAATCTTCACGTTGACCTCATAGGTACATAGGTACATACATATTATCTCCATTTATAGATGAGCAGATAAACCTAGAAAGGTTATGGATTTTACCTACAGACACAAAGGTAGCAAGAGGTAGGACCAAGTTCAAACCCATGTCTTCCTGAAACTTGGAGACCTGGGCAATTTGACTATCTCTGTGACTCTGGAAAGAGGGCATAGATCATCTATGAGGGACCTAGAAAAGGCTTTCCTCTACCCTTACTTTCTGAAAGAAACTATATGCTGGACTTCTTGGAGAACTAGTTCTGTGCTAACCCAGATGAAATAGCTCTATCTTTACTTTTAATAAAGACTTATGGGTGATAAGCCCCAAAGAACCTGTATGCTAGTTGACTCCTGTGCCCACTGGGCACATATCCTTAGTAAGCCATAGTTTGGGGGTCAGAAGAGGATATTCTGAGGTCAGACATGATGGCTCACACCTGTAATCCTGGCACTCTGGGAGGCTTAGGCGAGAGGATCGCTTGAGCTCATGAGTTCTAGACCAGCTTGAGCAAGAGCAAGACCGCCATCTCTACTAAAAATAGAAAAACTAGCCAGGTGTTATAGCAGTCACCTATAGTCTCAGCCACTTGGGAGGCTGAGACTGGAGGATTGCTTGAGCCAAGGAATTTGAGATTGCAGTGAGCTAAGATGATGCCAACTGAACTCTATCCAGAGTGATAGAGCAAGACTCTGCCTGGGGGAAAAAAAACTGATGCTGTGGAGAGACACACAGTTCCCCTAGACCAATGACATCTGCTCTTCCATAGTCCTTGTTTACCCTCCAGGTAGACATGTCCAGTCAGACAGGCAGCACTCACCAGACAGTCACAGTGAAATGGATCACTGTTCATTACAGTGATCATGCCATTACATGTATTGTCAGACCACTCAGGGCTAGGGGCCCTCCCTCACATTGCTCCCACCTCCAAAGACAGACACAAGTCAGAAGTGCATCTAGGATTCTGGTCAGGCAAACAAGAAGGATGGTTCAGCTGAGCTCTCCAGAGAACAACTGGAGAAAAAGAGAGAACTCAGCCATACCTGGCATGGAGACCTTACCTAGAGTTGTATCTCGGGGAGCACAGTGAAGAGGTGGTGAGCTGGATACAGCGTATGATCCAAAGCAGTAGAAATCAGATGAATTAGGCAAGTGATTGTGACCAGCTGGGATCAGCTGGCCACCCATGGAGGTCTGGGACAGGAGGAAGCCTTTCTGGAGTTTTCAGTTCTTGAAGGAGGCTGCACTTTGAGTGGAAATCTTGGAAGAGTGGGAAGACTCAAACAATAAACAGCAACCAGATTTGAATGCCAGTTGGAGTGGCTTTGCCATAGGTTTGGTGGCTGGTGATGCAATCATACTGAGAAAGTCTCAGTGGCCAAGGGCCACTAGGAGAAAGTCAGGAGAAGGTCTTAGCAGGAGCCTAAAGCATGGCTGTCTTAATTCCACCTGCCAGGATCAAAACTCACTCTTAGGACAGGCTGAGGGACTCCCGCATCCCATAAGAATTGGAGTCAGGAGGCACTGTGAGACCTGCCCCTGAAAGATTCTTGTGAGTTTTAAGATCCCAATCCAGCAGGGCCTGAATGCTAAGAAAACAAGCAGGTGATCACCAAAGGCAATTACATTTGGAATACGGACCATAGAGGTTGCTGACTGTGCTCTCTGTCTTCTAAAAAACCACAGCATCACCTGGTATCCCAGAGATGTATTACAACATATGTCATCAAGAGCAAGGACTTCAGTTTATTTGGCCAGGAGAAATAGTTTGGTTTTGCTTAGGCTGAGGCCACTTCAAGACCTAAACTCTGAGACAGAGCAAAGGAGGCAGTGAGAACGAAAAAGGAGGACAAAGAGGTGAATAAGAAGAATGAATACATGAGGAGGAACCAACACAAAAATTTAGGAAACATGAAAAACAAAAACAGAGAAACTCCCCCAAGAGACCATGAGGCAGCTACTGCTGAAGACTCTACCTAAAAGAGTTAATGGACTTGCCAGAAAGGGAATTTAAAATATGGATGATAGGCTGAGCACCCACAGCTCAGTGGTTAGGGTACCAACCACATGCTCCCAGGCTGGTGGGTTCGAACCTGGCCCAGGCCTGCTAAACAAACAAACAAACAAAAAGGCTCAGAGCCCATAGCACAGTGTTTATGGCACCAGCCACATAAACCAAGGGTGCACGTCCGAATCCAGCCTGGGACAGCTAAACAACTGCAACAACAATAAAAAATAATAGCCAGACATTGTGATGGGCACCTATCGTCCCAGCTACTTGGGAGGCTGAGGCAAAAGAATTGCTCAAACCCAAAAGATTGAGGTTGCTGAGAGCTGTGATGCCATGGCACTCTACTGAGGGTGACATAATGAGACTCTGTCTCAAAAAAAAAAAAAAAGCCAGGCATTGTGGCAGACACCTATAGTCCCAGCTACCAGGGAGACTGAGGCAAGAGACTCACCTGAGCCCTAGAGTTTGAGGTTTCTATGAGCTATGACACCATGGCACTCTCCCAAGGGTGAAAAAGTGAAACTCTATCTCAATTAAAATAAAATGAGGAAGATAAAGACAATAAAAGGAATGGATGAGAAAATGGAAAGACAGACAAGAGATACATAGAATATAGAAAGGATTTGGTGGAGCTTAAGGAAATGAAGGAGACAATCAGGGAATGTAAAGATGCAGTAGAAAGTATCAAAAATAGGTTAGACCATGGAGAAGAAAGAACCTCAGAGCTAGAGGATAAAGTTTTCCCAGGTTGTTAAAGAGGCAGAAAAGAAGAGACAGAAAGCAAACAGGTGCTTAGAGAACTACAAGACTCCATGAAGCATCCAAACATATGAATAATACGGATTCCTGAAGGGAAAGAAGATTGTTCCAAAGGAATGGAAGCCCTACTGGAGACTATCATAAATGGCTACTACTTTAAATGATACACTCCTTTCAGATGGATATCGAACCCCAGGTCATCGCAACTCAAACAGAGCCTCTCCAAGACACATTGTAATGAACCTGTCCAAGGTTAAGATGAAAGAAAAAATTCTGCAAGCAACCTTGAGTAAGAACCAACTGACCTACAGAGCAAGGCCATTAGAATGACTGCAGACTTTTCAACTGAAACATTTCAAGCCAGAAGAGTATGGTCATCCACCTTCAACATTCTTAAACAAAACAATTTTCAGCCCAGAATTCTGTATTCTGCTAAACTAAGCTTCAAAATTGATGGAGAAATCAAATCTTTTGTGGATATACAAACACTGAGGAAATTCTCAACAACAAGGTCAGCTCTACAGGAGATACATAGACCCATTCTTAACACTGACCATCACAATAATCTACCAGCAAAGTAAACACCCAGCAGCTAAAGGTCAAAACGTAGCTTCCATAATCGTGCAAAGGATAAAACTACACAATGGACTTTCACAAAATAAGATGAATAGAACTCCACCACACTTATCAATTCTCTCAATAAATGTCAATGGACTGAATTCACCACTGAAGAGGCTTAAGCCATCCATATCCTGTCTCCAGGAGACACATCTAGCCGTGAAGGATAAATCAAGACTCAGAGTTAAGGGATGGAAAACAATATTTCAAGCAAATGGAAATCAGAAGAAAGGAGGGGTTGCAATCTTATTTTTAGTTACAAGTGTATTTAAAGCAACTAAAGTTAAGAAAGGCAAAGATGGACACTTTATACTGGTCAAAGGAACAATGCAACAAGAAGCATGTCAATTTTAAATATTTATGCATCCAACTTAAATGCTTGATTTATGAAACAGACCTTGAGGGGTCTGAGCAATATGATATCTCATATCACCATAATAGTTGGGGACTTTAATACCCCTCTGACAGAACTGGACAGATCCTCTAAACAGAAACTGAACAAAAATACAAAGGACTTAAATGTGACCCTAGAACAAATGGGATTAATAGACACGTACAGAACACACCATTCCAAAGCTAAAGAATATACTTCTTTCTTGTCAGCCCATGATACATCCTCCAAAATCTACCACATACTAGGATACAAATCAAAACTCAGCAAAATTAAAAGAAGAGGAAGTATACCTTGTATCTTCTCAGACCACAAAGCAATAAAGGTGGAACTCAACTCCAAAGAGAACATTCATCCCTACACAAAGATTTGGAAGTTAAACAACGTCCAAATGATAGTTGGGTTCAGGAAGAGATAAAAGAGAAAATCATTAAATTCCTCAAACATAACAACAATGAAGACACAAGTTACCAAAACCTGTGGGATACAGCAAAAGCAGTCTTAAGAGGGAAATTTGTTGCTTCAGATGCCTACATTCAAAAAACAGAAAGACTGCACATCAACAAACTCATGAACCATCTTATGGAATTAGAAAAGGAAAGCACCCTAATCCCAAACCCAGCAGAAGAAAAGAAATAACCAAAATTAAATCAGAGATTAATGAAATTGAAAACAAAAGAATCATTCAGAAAATTGATGAAAAAAAAAGTTGGTTTTTTGAAAAAATAAATGAAATTGATAAACCTTTGGCCAGATTAACTAGAAACAGAAAAGTAAAATCTCTAATAACCTCAATCAGAAATGATAAAGGGGAAATAACTACAGATGCCAAGGAGATACAAGAGATCATGTCTGAGTACTACAAAAAACTCTATGCCCAGAAATTTGACATTATGGAGGAAACGGATCAAATCGTGGAATCACACCCTCTCCCTAGACCTAATCAAGAAGAAATAGACTCAGTGCCTATAGCACAGTGGTTATAGTGCAGCCACATGCACCAAGGCTGGTGGGTTGGAGCCCAACCTGGGCCAGCTAAACAACAGTGACAACTGCAACAAGAAAAATAGCCAGGCATTGTGGTAGGTGCCTGTAGTCCTAATTACTTGGTAGGCTGAGGCAAGAGAATTGCTGAAGCCCAAGAGTTTGAGGTTGCCTTGAGCTGTGATGCCACAGCACTCTTCTGAGGGTGACATAGTGAGACTCTGTCTAAAAGAAGAAGGAAAAGAAGACATAGATCTCTTGAACAGACCAATTTCAAGAACTGAGATTGAAGAAACAACAAAAAAATCTCCCAACAAAAAAATGCCCTTGTCCAGATGGCTTCACATGAGAATTCTATCAACCTTCCAAAAAGAGCTTATACCCTTACTGCAGAAATTATTCAAAAAAATTGAGAAAGAAGGCATCTTCTAACATGTTCTACAAAGCAAACATCATACTGATATCCAAACTAAGAAAAGATCCAACTAAGATCTTCAAAGAGAACTTCAGACCAATTTCACTAATGAATATAGATGCAAAAATTCTCAATAAAATCCTAGAAAATAGATTTCAGCTAAACATTTAAAAAGTCATTCATCATGATCAAGCAGGTTTCATCCCAGGGTTGCAAGGCTACTTTAACATACACAAGAACATAAACATAATTCAACAGAAGCAAAAACAAAGACCATGTGATGCTCTCAATAGATGCAGAAAAATTCAGCGTTCTTTTCTAATTAGAACACTGAAGAATATAGGCATAGGTGGCACATTTCTTAATCTGATCAAAGTCATCTACAACAAACCCACAGCTAATATTATACTGAATGGAATAAAACCAAAGCTTTTCCACTTAGAACTGGAACCAAACAAGGTTGTCCTCTATCACTACTACTATTCGACATAGTGCTGGAAATTCTAGCCAATACAATCAGGCAAGAGAAGGAAATAAAGGACATCCAAATGGGGGCAGAAGTTGTTAAGCACTTCCTCTTTGCCAACAATATGATCTTATACTTGGAGAACCCCAAAGACTCAACCACAAGACTCCCAGAAGTTATCAAAAAATACAGCAACGTCTCAGAATATAAAAGCAATGTCCACAAATCTATAGCCTTTGCATATGCCAATAACAGCCAAGATGAAAAGCTAATCAAGGACATAATTCCCTTCATAGTAGCTTCAAAAACAAATGAAATAGCTAAGAATATACCTAACAAAAGAGGTGAATTACCTCTACAAAGAAAATTACAAAATCTAAGAAAAGAAATAGCAAAAGATAGTAACAAATCGAAGAACATAAAATCTTTCGCCAGGATTATGAAGAAGACGGCCATAGCAGTTGCAACAACAACAAAAATGAACAAATGGGATGTAATTAAACTGAAAATTTTCTGTACAGCTAAGGAGACAACAACCAAAGCAAATAGACAACCTACACAATGGGAAAGAATATTTGCATATTTTGAATCAGACATAAGTTTAATAACCGAGATCTATACAGAACTTCAATTAATCTATAAGAAAAAAACCAACAATCCCATACATCAATGGGGAAGAGAGATGAACAGAACCTTCTCTAAAGAAGACAGATGAATGGCTAGCAAACATATGAAAAAATGTTCATCATCCCTAATTATTAGAGAAATGTAAATTAAAACCACCCTGAGATATCATCTAACCTCAGCAAGAATGGCCTATATCACAAAATCTCAAAACTGCAGATGCTGGCAAGGATGTGGAGAAAAAGGAACACTTTTACACTGCTCGTGGGACTGCAAACTAATACAACCTTTTTGCAAGGAAGTATGTAGAAACCTCAAAGAACTCAACCTAGACCTCCTGTTTGATCCTGCAATCCCATCACTGGGCATCTATCCAGAAGGAAAAAAAAAATCTTTTATTATAAAGACACTTGTACTAGAGTGTTTATCACAGCTCAATTTACAATTGCCAAAATGTGGAAATAGCCTAAATGCCCCTCGACCCAGGAATGGATTGGCAAGCTGTGGTATATGTATACCATGGAATACTATTCAGCCATTTAAAAAAAAGGAGATTTTGCAGCATTTGTATTAACCTGGATGGAAGTGGAACACACTATTCTTAATGAAGCATCACAGGAATGGAGAAGCATGAATCCTATGTACTCAATTATGATATTAATGACAATTAATGACACGGTGGGGATGGGGGAAGGGGAGAGCAGACAGAGAGAGAAGGAGGGAGGCGGTGGGGAAAGGAAAAGAAAAAAAAAGAAAAGAAAATAGTGACTAATTCTCAAATAAGTTGGATAATTTTGACTAAAGTACATTATTTGAACAATAATTTTTAATTCAACTTGTTAATATGTTGTTTAGGATATTGCATCCTCATTTATAAGTGAAATATGTTTGTGATTTCCCTTTATTAACAATATATTTTTCCCAATTTTAATATCAGGTATGTCCAGATGAAGTAGAATGAATTTGAAGTGTTTCTTCCTTTTCTGTTGTCATGATCAGATGTCAGATTTGGCATGATCTGTTTGTTTTTTGAAATTATCTTCTATTTTTATTTATAAATATTAGTTGTCTATTTTTTGAGACTTTGGGGGAAAATGATGAGTATTCCAGTAACTAATTCTCCTCATTATTTAGAGGCCTTTGGGGGGGGGGATTGAAAAAAAAAAGAAAAAGAAAAAAAGAGAAAAACAAATGGAAGAATATACCATGCTTATGGCTGGGAAGAATCAACATTCTACAGATTCAATGCAATCCCCATTAACATACCATCGTTATAATTTCAAGATTTGGAAAAAATAAGTCCTTATTTTGTGTGGAACCAGAAGAAACCCTGTATGGCCAAGGCAATTCTTAGTAATGAAAACAAAGCCAGGGTATCCCTACCAGACTTTCAGCTATACTACAAGGCCATAGTGACCAAAACACCATGGTATTGGCACAAAAATAGAGACATTGACATTTAGAACCGAATAGAAAACCATGAGATGCAACGAATATCTTATAGTCACCAGATCTTTGATAAACCAAATAAGAACATACACCAGGGAAAAGACTCCCTAGTAAATAAACTGGTGTTGGGAAAACTGGATAACCACATATAAAAGACTGAAACTGAACCTGCACCTCTCACCATTTACAAACGTTGATTCAAGATGGATAAAATATTTAAATCTAAGGCATGAAACAATAAAAATCCTCAAAGAAAGTATGGGGAAAACACTTGAAGATATCAGCCTGGGGAAAGATTTTATGAAGATTTCCATGGCAATCGCAACAACAACAAAAATAAACAAATGGTCCCAGCTGCTTGGGAGGCTGAGGCAGGAGAATCGCCTAAGCCCAGGAGTTGGAGGTTGCTGTGAGCTGTGTGACGCCACAGCACTCCACCAAGGGTGATAAAGTGAGACTCTGTCTCTACAAAACTAAAAACTAAAAAATAAATAAATGGAACTTAATTAAACTGAATATCTTCTGTACAGCTAAGGAAACAACAACCAAAGCAAACAGATAACCATCAGAATGGGAGAAAATATTTGATAACAAAAATTTGATAACTAGGCTCAGCGCCTGTGGCTCAACGAGCTAGGGCGCCAGCTACATACACCTGAGCTGGCGGGTTCGAGTCCATCCTGGGCCCACCAACCAACAATGACGGCTGCAACCCAAAAGTGGCCAAGCATTGTGGCGGGCACCTGTGGTCCTAGCTACTTGGGAGGCGGAGGCAGGAGACTCGCTTGAGCCCAGGAATTGGAGGTTGCTGTGAGCTGTGAGGCCACGGCACTCTATCAAGGGTGACAGCTTGAGGCTCTGTCTCAAAAAAAAAAAAAATTTTGATAACTAGTATCTATGGAGAACACAAATTAATCAACAAAAAAAGACACAACAATCCCATATATCTATGGGAAAGAGACATGAATAGAACCTTCTCTAAAGAAGACAGATGAGTAAATGCTCATTGTCCCTAATCATCAGAGAAATGCAAATCAAAACTATCCTGAGATATCACCTAACCTCAGTAACAATGGCTCACAAAAGTCTCAAAGCTTTTGGATGCTGGTGTGGATGTGGAGAGAAGGGAACACTTTTACACTGCTGGTGGGACTGCAAACTAATACAAAACCTTTTTGGTTTTTTGTTCTTTGGGGTTTTTTTAGAGACAGAGTCTCACTCTATCACCCTTGGTAGAGTGCCATAGCGTCACAGCTCACAGCAACCTCCAACTCCTGGGCTTAGGCGATTTTCTTGCTTCAGCCTCCTTAGTAGCTGGGACTACGGGCGCCCACCATAACGCCTGGCTATTTTTTTGTTGCAGTTTGATCGAGACGGGATTCGAACCTGCCACCCTCGGTATATGGAGTTGGCACCCTACCCACTGAGCCATAAGTTCTTTTCTAATACAACCTTTTTGGAAGGGAGTATGGAGAGTCCTCAAAGAACTCAAATTAGACCTCCCATTTGATCCTCCAATCCCATTAGTAGGCATCTACCCAGAAGAAAAAAAATCCTTTTATCATAAGGACATTTGCACTAGACTGTTTAACATAGCTCAACCTACAATTGCCCAAATGAGGAAAGAGGCTAAATGTCCACCAACCCAGGAATGGATTAACAAGCTGCGGTATATGTATACCAGGTATTACTATTCAGCCACGAAAAAAGATGGGTACTTTACCCATCTTTTGTATTAACCTGGATAGAGGTGGAATACATTCTTCTTAGTAAAACATCACAAGGACAGAGAAGCAAAAATCCAAAGTACTCAATTCTAGTATGAAGGCAGTAGATGAGCTAATACAAGGTGTGGGGGTAGGGGAATGAACAAGTGGAGAGAAGAGAGGAAGAAGGGGATGGAGGGGTCACGGTGTGTGGCACATCTCTTGCAGGTGGGACAATTATAAGAGTGACTTAATTTAACAAATGTATTCTGTGTAATTCTTTGTACCCTCAAGGAATCCCCAACAATGAAAAAAAGTATTTTTAAAAATAATTAATTAAAAAAAAGAAGTGCATCTGGGTTTGGTGGTGGTGGTAGCTTAGTGTTTGAAACTTTTATTATGAAATATATAAATGTATATGTTATAATTTGGTAAAAGAATAATGACAAAATAGTGATATACACATCATCCAGCTTAAGAAATAGAATAATAGGCTTGGCACCTGTAGCTCAAGCAGCTAAGGCGCCAGCCACATACACCAGAGCTGTCAGGTTCAAATCCAGCCCGGGCTGGCCAAACAACAACTACAACCAAAATATAGCTGGGCTTTGTGGCAGACGCCTGTAGTCCCAGCCTCTTGGGAGGCTGAGGCAAGAGACTCGTTTAAGCCCAAGAGTTTGAGGTTGCTGTGAGCTATGACGCCACAGCACTGTACGTTAGTGCATAGTGAGACTCTGTCTCAAAAAAAACAAAAAAATAGAATAGTACCAATAACTTTGAAGCCCCCTGAGTTTTCTTTCCCAGTTTTATTTCCTTCCATTCCTCCAGAAATAACCACTATTTGAAAAGGCATCTTGGGCAGCAGCTCTGGCTCAGTGAGTAGGGCACCGGCCCCATTTACTGAGGGTGGTGGGTTCAAACCTGGCCCCCGGCCAAACTGCAACAAAAAAATAGCCGGGCGTTGTGGCGGGCACCTGTGGTCCCAGCTACTTGGGAGGCTGAGGCAAGAGAATCACCTAAACTCAGGAGTTGGAGGTTGCTGTGAGCTGTGATTGCAGGGCAATCTACCGAGGGCGAAAAAGTGGGACTCGTGATCAAAAAAAAAAAAAAAAAGAAAGAAAGAAAGAAAAGGCATCTTATTTATTTCCTAGCTTTTCATTAACATATTGTAATGTATGTGTGTATGTAACTATTTATTTATTTATTTATTTTTGGAGACAGGGTCTAGTTCTGTCACCCCAAGCTGGAGTGCAGTGGTGTGATCATAGCTCAGTGTAGCTTCAAACTCCTGGGTTTAAGAGATTCTCTCACTTCAGCCTCCTGAGTTACTGGGACTACAGGCATGCACCACCATGCCTGGCTAATTTTTCTTATGGTTTTTATTTTTTATTTATTTATTTATTTATCCATTTATTTCAAGGTAGAGCTTCACTCTGTCACCTGGGTAAAGTACCATGGCACTATCACAGCGCACAGCAATCTCAAACTCTTAGCTTAAGTGATCTTCTTGCCTCAGCCTACTGAGTAGCTGGGACTACAGGAGCCTGCCAGGAGCCATCCAGCTGTTTTTAGTAAAGCTGGAATCTCACTCTTGCCCAGGCTGTTCTCTAACTTCTGGCCTCAAGTGATCCTTTCATCTCAGCCTCTCAAAGCACTGAAATTACAGGTGTGAGCCATGCCTGGTGTAACTTTAAACAGTATATTATTTAGTTTTTCCTGACTTTGAATTTTATGTAAATGAACCCACACTAAATGAACTATTCTGTGACTTACTTTTTCACTTAGCACTGTATTTCGAGCTGTGGCTTATTCATTTACATTGCTCTATGGTATTCTGTTGAATTACTATACTACAATATTCTTACCTATGCTACCATTTGCCAATATTTACCTTGTTTCCTTTAGGAGACATTATGAACAATTCTGATATCAACAATTTTGTAATCTTTCTACCCTCCCTGGAAGAGAATTTTCCAGGGGTACATCTAGGATGGGAATTATGAGGGGATGATTGAGTTCAAATTTATTATGCAGAGGCTGGTTATGGTTTTATATTCCCCTGGGGTTGACTCCATGTGGAGAGCTGCCATTGCTCATTTCTTCTGCAAACATTTATTGAGTTCTTTTTGCGCCAATCACTGGGGTATGTACCAGGATTTGAAAGATGAGCAAGATACTGCCTTTGTCCTCAAAGAATTCACAAGTCAGCTGGGGTAATGAACTGAATGTTTATGTTCCCCCAAAATTTATATGTTGAAATCCTGACCACCAACGTGATGATATTAGGAAGTAGGGTGTTTGAGAGGTGAGTAGGTCATGAGGGTGGGGTCACTTGACTTCCTTTGACTCCAGAGACTCCCTTGTCTCTTCCATTATGAGAACTTACAGTGAGAAAGTTCCATGAGTGAGGAAGCAGGCCCTCACCAGACACCAACTCTGCCAGCACCTTGATCTTGGACTTCCCAGACTCCAGACAGAGAGTTCTGTTGTTACAAGCCACCTGGTCTATGGTATCTTGTTATTACAGCCCAAATGGACTAAGACAGATGGGAAAGCCAGATCTGTGAGCGGATTATTGTAAAAAAAGGATTCAGCACATGGCAGAGAAAGATCCACAACTTGACACTAGACCAGTCTCCTGTCTCAGATTCTCGCCTATCGTTGGCCAGTCAGCTTGAGAGAAGGGCCTCTTGGGATGTGTCCCCAGGGCTCGGTCCCACACCTGATTCTGGGCAGGAGCCTTGCTCTCTGTGCCATGTGGGCTGCGCTCTTCCTCAAGGTGCCCATGCCTGTGTTGGGTCGACCAGGCTTACTGAGCCTGAATCATCACATATTGGCTCAATGCTGCTTCCTTACACCCCTGTCTGCTTCCTCATCTCACAACTGTGGAGTGCTCTTTCCAGAACATTAGCCCTCAACTTAGGAATTGATTGTGTTCCTACTGGAGCCGTGTGGGGAAGGCACGGGCCACAGCCCTCTCCACTCCGCCACCCACCAGTCGGGTGACCTATGGAAAATCAGTTACCTCTGGCCTCAGTCATAAGTCTAGGAGGCCAGGCGTGTCTCCAAGGTCTCTCCCAGTTTCAAAAGTCTGGGGGTTCGGCTCTCTGGTGCTCCCGTTCGTCAGACAGCCGCTTCTTCTAGTGCAGCGCCAGCCACATCCCTGAGGCATCGTGTTGAAAGCGAAGATCAGAATAAACGGATTTGGTCGTATTGGGCGCCTGGTCGTCAGGGCTGCTGTTAACTCTGGCAAAGCGGATATTGTCACCATCAATGACCCCTTCGTTGACCTCAACTGCATGGTCTACATCAGGCGTCCTCAAACTTTTTAAACAGTGGGCCAATTCACTGTATCTCAGACTGTTGGAGGGTCAGACTATAGTTTAAAGAAAAAAATTGTGAACAAATTCCTATGCACACTGCACATACCTTATTTTGAAGTAAAATACAAAATGGGACCAAATACAATTCACACCGAAGCATGTGGCCCACGGGCCATAGTTTGAGGACACATGGATGTTCCAGTATGATTCCACCCATGGCAAATTCTATGGCACGGAGCAATGCCTCCTGCACCACCAACTGCTTAGCCCCCTTGGCTTAAGGTCATCTATGACAGCTTCAGCATGGTGGAGGGACTCATGACCACAGTCCATGCCATCACTGCCACCCAGAAGACTGTGGATGGCCCCTCGGGGAAGTTGTGGTGTGATGGTCA
>CAUYON010000732.1:0-15122 GCA_963573935.1 Arctocebus calabarensis
TATTAAATGTAGAGTATCAATGTCTTTATATAGGGATCAAGAAAATGCCATGAAGGCTATCTGTAACAGTACGATCAAAACATTTCTGAATG
The DNA here is from genome assembly GCA_963573935.1 of Arctocebus calabarensis. NCBI lineage: Eukaryota > Metazoa > Chordata > Mammalia > Primates > Lorisidae > Arctocebus > Arctocebus calabarensis. The sequence goes on from CAUYON010000732.1 coordinate 93, forward strand.
TATATGAATCGTGCCCTATGATTGCACCAATGTACAGAATTATGATTCAATAAAATTATAAAAAAAATAGTTCAATGTTCTCTATTATCAACTCAAATTACTGAGAAAATATAAACCTAATTAAAGATTCAAAACAGAGTGTGAAAGCTATCAGCTTTAAAACTATTAAAAAACGAAGGTATAGCTTTCAGCTCTTCTAGATGTAAAATGCAATAAAGGTAAAGGGAGGAGAAAAGTCTCAACTTACTAAGAAATCAAAAGAAACTACTGAACTTAATCAAATAAGAATTAGTACTTTAGAGTATGTTATTGAAAACTGCAAAGTTATTAATGAAATATGAAAATTATAGAAACTAAAGCAAGGAGTGGAAGTAAGTGGATAAATCAAAAGGTACAGCAGAACCTCCAGAGCTGACCATCTCCCCACACTGACCACCTCCTCAAGTTGACCTAATTTTTCTTTTTCTTTTTGAGACAGAATTTCACAGCTCGCAGTAACCTCAAACTCTTGGACTCTAGCCATTCTCTTGCCTCAGCCTCCTAAGTAGTTAGGACTACAAGCGTCTGCCACAATGCCCACTATTTTTTTGGTGCAGCTGTCATTGTTCTTTAGCTGCCCCCCGGTGGGCCAGGTTCAAACCCACCAGCCTTGGTGTATGTAGCCTATGTAGTAACCACTGTGCTACAGGCGCCAAGCCAAGTTGACCTAATTTTTCATAGACTAAACATGCACCACATGTATTCAATGTACAATAGGCCTAGTTCTGTATGTTGACCACCTCCCTATGTTGACCCATATGTTATAGTCCAGTGGTTCTCAACCTTCCTAACACTGTGATATATTTTCATTATTACAAAGGGGTCGTGACCCAAAGGTTGAGAACCGCTGTTTTAGTTCCTTGGTTGGTCAACTTACAAAGGTTCTACTGTACTGAAATAGTCGGAGTTGTATGAGGTACCACTATAAGACCAGAGACAAAAATAGCCAAATGGAGGTCTGCTGTTGCTGAGCCTGCACCCGACACCCCTTTGTGCACAGCCTACCAGCATCTTGGCTCTGACTTTGTTTCCTGCCATGGTGATGGTGACCATTGCATGCAAGCTTCAATTTATTTCACACTGACGGCTCCTCACCTCAAGTTCATGCCACATCCGATGGCATTCCCTCTGTACTCCAGGGCTTCTCTTGCTGCCACAATGTGTAATCCCAGTGGGAGGTGCTCCCGTGGTTTACGTGCAACCCAGGCTGTAGAGAAGACAGCGATGAAGTGTTTCTCTGTGTTGACCTTTGCACAGATGATCCTGAGAAACATTCCACATGCTTCTCATAAGACCTTTGTGAGTGATCGAGCTGCAGCGGCCCACAGTAGGACGAACTCAGTAATGCTCCTTTACAACAACTTTCTTTACATTTATAGTCTTCTCAGTCCTTCACTTTTCTGCATGAATATCTTTCTAACTACCTGCCCACAGGCCCTCATCTCGCAGTCTCCTTACAAGGGTAACCTAGACCATAACATCTCTTCTGCATCCTTCGGTTTTTGTTTGCTTTTTGCCATATGCATGCATTCATTTTTAAATTCTTATGAATATTCACATTATTTATTACAGATAAATGCATTCCTCTCATAATTATTGTGTGCAAAGACAAGTCTTAATTTCTCTTCTCTGGTTCACTGACAACTGTTACTATGCACCAGGCACTCACTGCATGCTTAAAATGATTTCTCATGTCAGGGAAGATGCTACATTTAGAATCACAGCAGAGATTACAATAAACACATGAAATTCTAGTCAGTGGAGTATCAAATGGGGAAATACAAAGCCAAAAAATACAATTTGAAACTGACAACATTCTCACAATGATTGAGCCTGAATCCTCTTTCTTCTTTTCATGAAACCGCACAATGTTTATTTCTTAGGAAACCAAAATGAGTTTTTAATGATTTTCAAGTACTTCTTCAGGGCTGAGATTTTACCATGTGTTGTATATTTAAACTATTCACAGATCTCCAAAGACTAAAGGGAAGAGGAAGTGTCCCTAGTTTCAAGGAGTCAGAAGACATGAATCTTTGATCCACCTCTGCCCCTTATTGTTGGTATAATATTTAGGCAAGGAATGTAAAAACCGTCTAAACCTCAGTGACCTAATCTATAAAGTCATGATAATGTTAACTCTGCTAAATCTCAGGAGTAACTCTTAAAGGACCGTAAGCCAGTATGTATAACAACTCTTAGGAAACTATCCAGTACACTAAAGTCAGGGCCTTTTGTACCTGCAGGAGGCCCAGATTGTTCAGTATTGAAGCTGTACCTGGCTATTTTAAGGCTGAATTTTTTTAAAGTAACAAACAACTCAAGGGCAGCCAGCAAGAGTGCACTGTTTGCTGTCATATTGTTTTGAAAAAATATGAATGACTTGCTAACACTTGAAGATCAAGAAAGTTAATCTAATTTTCAGCTCCCTGTAAAAGTCAGATATGATCCTCAGGCCTATGTATTGGAAGGGTCACTATTCCCAGAATTGAACAGGTGCAGGCAGAGCTTGTAGCTATTGTCTCCTCATCACCCTTTCCCCCCCATACCCTCTCCAGACCTGGCCCACTTTACTCATTTAGATTGTCGATTTGGCCTCTGTAACAGTTCCATTTGGAGTCATTGTTCCAGCATATAAGATAGAAACAAGTAAATGCCTTCCCTAACACAAAAAGGAAAGTTTGGAGGTTGGAAGATAATGACATAGAGCTAAGGAGAAAAGGAAAGGGAAAGGTTAGAGGTTCCTAAAACATGGACAGAGGCCATGTTTATTCCACAGGCCATGAACCTTTTTCCAGTGGAAGAATAGCCTCAGATAAAAATTCTACCCACAAATGACATTTCCCTATCTATTAACATTATTTTTAGAAATTAAGCTATCTTTTGAATTCTATATTGAAATATATGTAATTTTCATGACTTCAAAAACCAAAGGGAACGCCACAACTCTAGGGACAGAGAATGCTACCTAATTTTTTAAATCCATTCTTGAAGCCAGGACTCTGGTGACTTTCAAGATAAAACAAATAATAAATCGAAGTTCTTTGCATCTTATTAATTTGTTTAGCAAGGACAATGGAAACTGCTGCATTTAATTATTCATTAAATACATCTTACCTTACTGACTTTGTGTTGTATGTATACGGCTTCTCAGGACATTATCACTTTAATTACTAAAACATCCCCTATGAGGTTCATAGTAATTATCATCATCCTAGCATCATTATATAGAATAGAAATAACAACACGGGTAAGCAGAAGATAATACTGCACATTAAATCTATAACAGCCTAGTAAAAGTAGCCTGCCAAGAAGTAGTCTCTGTGTGTGTGTCACTTTCACATTGTATTGGGACATTCCATTGGGACAGTCCACTAAAAACTTAAACCTTTTTTCACTACCATGAACTATGAGATAAGGCATGTTTCTGAAAATTCGCTTTTATTTTTCATGTTTCTCTTGACACTCCTACACTATACACATGCACACCCCTAAATGGTACTTTCGATGGTGCGGAAGTAGAGGAACCAGTTCAGGAAAAGCAAAAGGGGAGAGATAACCAGCTGCATAAGAGAGGTACTAGGTTTGAGACGCCCATGAATAGAGGCAAAAGAGACCTAAGAATTTCATTGCAATTGTCCTGCTAAGGGCAGAAAGAAAAATTCTTGGCAGGCCAGACTGGAAGAGTTTATCTGACAAAAACAAAAAGTCTTCTGCCCTTTTTTCTAGAAGCCAATGCTAAATAGGAGACAGAATAATACATCACAGCACTGAGTGATTCTGAGATGTTCAAAGTGCTGTCTCTTTATATCAATCCAGCTAATTTAAATCCATTTTCACATCAATGTTATAGAGATTTTATTTGAAACATGAAATCAGAAATGCTTTGGAAATAAAGCATTTAAAAGATAATTGCATTTACTGATGCATTCATATGAATGTATTTACAGGGATAACACAATGTAGTCACATAGGAAAAGGGGAATTCTAAAATACTTCCCAAAAGTTTTATATAAAGGTGAAGTGTGAAGAGAATGGTTAAGATATCAAAGTTTATTTTCAGTTTTCTGTTCTTTTCTGTCATTCAACTGTTTAACTCTTATAAATATGCTTTCAAAATGTTTACATTCATCCATTCAGTTTTTAAAAATTAAACCAAGTATGCTTTTCAAAGTAAGAAAAAGATCGCTGTGACAGAATTATTTTACTCCTCAGCTATTTGTTGCAATTTTAGTTTATTATGAAAGAGGCAATATTGAGACAACCTTACTAATAAACACATAAAATTTATTAGCCCTAAAATATTTAGTTTTCTCTCCATGAAAGTAGGTAACGCACACAAGCAATTAAATGATATCCATGGAGAGGGAGAAAATAATCCCTTAAGGAGGAAAATTGACAACGGGTAATCAAGACTCAATCCTGGGGTGAGGATAATGTTTCTGACTCAGGGGAAGTGGGCACAGGGACTAGACATTAAAATAAACATTAACTCTTCATGACCTGTATAAAAGAACTTGCCTTCCCATATGTTTTATGTAACCTGTTCTTTTCTGATGTCAAAATATAGTCAGAACTCTTTATTCTCCACTTCTTCACTACTCATCTCTGAAGCAATATTTTGATATTTCCCTTAATGTTAATGCTGCCTTGAAGGAGAGATTTTAAAATAGTTATTACTTAGATTTAATGCTTCTTAGTCCAGAAAAGAGCAAAGGGGAAATGCTGCAGGAAAAATGAATCTAGAGTTTCAATGACAGTCACACCTTTTCTTAATTTCCCATTAAGTCATAAAAGCCCTGAGAACAGGATCAATGCCTTTTCCACTCATATAAAATCCCTGGGTAGTAGCAACATGTCATCCTCTCAACAGATACATTCCTTGGGTTTGGGCATATTTTTTAGAATCTTAAAATTATTTTCCTTCACTATGACGAGTACCATTCTTTGTCCTTAATGCTGAGACATAGTATGATTTTAAAGCTTCTACATGAATTTATCAGAAGAAAATATAAGCTGACAAATGCAGAAAAATAGGTACAATATTATATAGAATAATCCAGTCTCTCTAGTAATTCTCAGTAGAATTTTAGGCATTTTTTTCTTTAAAAATGAAAGAAAAGGGGAATATCATTTCAAATTATGCATCTCGTGCGGGAGGCTGAAGGCAAGAGAATCACCTAACGCCAAGAGCTGGAGGTTTCTGTGAGCTGTGTTACACCACAGCACTCTACCGAGGGCAATAAAGTGAAACTCTGTCTCTACAAAAAAAAAAAGTATATGAACCCCAAAGGCCCATGGCTTATAATTGCTAACCTAACTCCTTCATGGATCTGAAATTTGAGCTGAAGTTGCTAGAGTTGGTTCCTAAGAGTCAGATCTATGTATATTAATATGGGATTAAAATGTATTCAAACAAAACAAACTGAATAAACATTCATATTTATGAAAATACATTTATCAGTATATTAAAATGTTTAGATTATAAAGTCAACACTGAATTATTATGACATTATTAGAAGAAACACTACATATAGTCAATGATGCTGCTAATGTATTTTGTTAACCAGATCCAGAGTTTTAAAATAAAGGAAAAATTTGTTGACAAATATAAAAATAATATTTATCTTAGTATTTCAATTATTCATTTGTATTTAATGAAACAGGTAGAATAAAATAATCCCTTTATTTCAAAATTATTTGATATGGAAGATAGCTGACAAAAGACACCAGCCAATTGACTATTGCAATTTTAGTCTATCTATGAAAGAGGTAATAGTTAACCAACCTTACTAATAAACACACAAATGCCAGAGCATCTCAGTAAGAAGGAAAAGTTTTAGATGAAAGAGAAAATGTAAATGAACAAACAAATATAGGTCAGCCTGCCTTCCAAGGAAAGGGACAGAAATGACCAGAGTGCTAACTTTCCTCCACCAGAATCTTTTCTTCTCTTCCCCCACTTCCACCCATAGCTGCCAAGAGAGACAAATGAGCCATCATGCCAAGACTACCACACAGAGTGGCTCAAACTTTCCTCTTAAAATCCTGTAGTTGACGAAGGGTTGTTCCCACTGTGAACTCCCTGCCCACCATCCCTCCCTAGTACTGCTTGTCTAGCATCTCGATCTGAGCAAGACATACCCTGAAGCAGAGGGACATATAACCTGCTTGAGCACCCCATCGACAACTCTGGACCAGCACACTTCTCTCTAGCATGGTCAGGGATCGACTTGAGGGAACCTGGGACAGGCCTGCAGAGCAGATCCCATAACCCAAGATTTGATCATGTTGCTAGGGAGCATGGAGGGAGACTTAAGAATTTATCTCAGGACCAAGTAAGCCTCTTGAAAAAAACAGAGGAGAGTGCAGCGTGAACCCCAGCTGCAATGTACTTGTGCAGCACTTCTCCCTATACAGGAAAGCTGTGCTCTCAAGGCCAGACTAGGTCAGGCCATAGGGTTGGGAAGCTCCAAGCCACAGTGAATCATGGCACGGCTCAGCTAGCTTCAGCTCCTGCCTGCTGGCAGACATGAGAAAAGACTGTGGAGCAGAGGAGTGGGGAGAAAAGTGAAACCCACTCCCGACAGCCAGAATGTGAACCTTAGATGGTCCTGCCTCCACAAGCAGACTATGTTTGGATGGAGCCACTTTAGCCATGCCCTACTGGCCTTCCCCAGAAGCTGGGAGCAAAGTTTTGCCAAAAAAGATAACTTGCAGGATTTTCCGGGGCCTGAGGACAAGTTCACCAATCTCAGCCCTACCCAATTTGCTGTGATAGAGAATAAGGACTCACCTGAAACTTCCAGGGTCCCATCTACCACATGGGGCATTTGAGTGCTTCTCCTAAGGTCCCAAAGGCAATTGCAGTTCCCCAAAACCACACTGCAACTTATTCCTTCTGGCAAATAACAAGTGACAGAGACATCAACTTGCACAGCCTTTTACAGCATTTACTGACTCCATCATGGAGAATGTGTTTAAATGTTGTGCACAAGGACTACCTGCTATCTCAGAGATTAAACTGGGTGTGCCAATACAATTAACACTATTAGGAAAACAAAAGTGGAGAAAGAAAAAAGGTTTCAAATACCACCATTTTCCCTCATTATAGAGACAGGGAATCTGCCAACCCACATAGCTCACCACTGCTAAGCCTATAAACAACTCGATACTGAGAAAACCACCACATGGAGTTTGTCTATAACTAAGGCATCCGTCCAGAATCTAGAATGTCAAAGCATCACAACCAACATGTGCTACAAACAAAAGAAAATGAGAGAAATTAGAAACAGCTACTCTAGTTGAAAAGGAATCAATGAAAGAAATCTGGAAGTATGAAAAATCAGAGTTAATGCATACCCCAAAATAGAACACCACCTGTCTAGCAATAGGTATCAACCAAAATGAAGATATTGAAATGACAGATAAAGAATTCCAAATTCTTGTAACTCAAATCAAAGAGAATGGAAAACCAACTCAAACAAAAGGAAATGAATGAAAAAATTCACTGAAAAGATAGACATTTTGAAAAAATAGAAATTTTGGAAGTGAAAAATTTATTTAAGAAAACAAAGCCACAGTGGAAATTTTTAAGAATAGACTAGACTGGGCAGAAGATAAAATCTCAGACCTTAAAGACATCTCATTTGAATTAACTCAGTCAGACAAAAATAAGAAAGATAATTAAGATGAATGAACAAAGCCTGTAAGAAATAGGGGATTATTTAAACAGCCAAATACAAGACTTGTAGACATCCCTGAGAGCGAAAAAACACAGAAGGGCTGGAAAACATATTTGAAAAAATAACTGAGGAAAACTTCCCTGGTATTGCTAGAAATTTACATATCCAGGTATAAGAAGTTCAATGAACACCCGGGAGATTCATCACAAAGAGGCAATCACCAAGACAATCATCCAACTGGTAGAAGTCGACATGAAAAAGTAACTCCTGTAATCTAAAAAGTAAAAACATCAAATAAATTACAAAATTTTAAAAAGCCATCAAACTAAGTACAGACTTTGCAACTTATTATACAAGCCAGAAAGAATTGGGGCCCCACCTTTAGTCTTCTTTAGAAAATAACCACCAACCCAGACTTTTGTATTCTGCAAAGTACATTTCATACATGAAGGAGAAATACAGATTTTTCCTAACTTAAGGCTAAAACTTTAGAACTTCAATACATATAGATCAATACAATAGTCACCCACCAGTCTAAAACCACCCAAAACCTAAAGCTCAGAGCTCATATAAAACAACAGTACAAGGGGTAAAACAATAAGATACTACCCAACAGGATGAATAGAACAGCACCCACATATCAATTCTATCAATCAACAAGAACAGTTTGAATTCCCCATTCAAGAGACATAGGCTGGCTGAATGGATGAGAAAAATACAATCCAATAGATCACAACAATAGCCCAGGATGAAAGAGATAAGTAGAGGGGGATGGGAGGGGCCGGGGGAGGTTCAATGGAGGGTAAATGATAGGACCACACCTATGGAGCATATTGTAAGGGTAGAAGTCAAATCTACCAAGTATAGAACATAAATGTCTTAACACAATAGTTAAGTAAATGAGATGAAAACTATATTAATTCATTTGAATGTAATCATTCAAAAGTGTATAAAAAAAACAACACATTATATCCCACAAATGCATAAATGTGTTCATGATCTATGTGTATATGACTTAATACAAGCAAAAAAAAAGAAAAAAGAAAAAATATAAGCCAAGTATATGTTGTCTTCAGGAGACACATCTAACCCCCAAGAACTCATATCTACTCAAGGTGAACAGATAGGAAAAAAAAATTCTGTAAAAACAAAAAATAGGCTCGGCACCCATAGCACAGTGGTTATAGGGCCAGCCGCATGCACTGAGGCTGGCGGGTTTGAACCCAGCCTAGGCCAGCTGGACAGCAACAATGACAACTGCAACAACAACAACAAAATAAATAAAGAAAAATAAACGTAAGCACGGGTAGCCATTTTCACATCAGATAAAACTGACATTCACTCAACAGTAAAAACAGAAAAAGATTGTCATTGTATAATGGTAAGTGGAGCAATTAAAAAAGATGATGTAAGTTTTCTAAATAGTGATGTACCTAACACATGAGTACCCAGATTTATAACACAGACTCTACTAGAGTTAAAACAGAGATCAACAGCAGCACTATAATTGGGACATCAACAACCCACAGATAAAAGGAGACAGATGATACAAAGCAGAAAATGAACACTGCACACCACAGGACTCTAGAATAAATGGGCCTAACAGATGTTTAAAGAACATTTTACCCAATAACTTCTGAATATACATTCTTCTCATCAACACATGGAAAATGCCCCAGGATTGATTCTATTTTAGGCCACATAGCATGTCTTAAGAAATTAAAAAAAAAAAAAAAATACTATGTATCTTCTTAGACCACAGTGGAAAAATACTAGAAATCAGCTCTAAGAGAAATACTCAGTTCTATACAAAGTCATGAGAATTGAACAACCTGCTGCTGAATGATTATTGTATAAACAAGGAAATTAAGACAGAAATCTAGGCAAATAACATCCATAAATAACAATTATGAATTACGGGGTGGAGAGGGGTAGGAGAATTATGTCAAAAAGTAAAAGTAACCACATGTACTCCATGGATCAGTGATGAACATCATTGTAATAATGTTGAAACTTAAATATTAACTCAAACAATATAATAAACACAACGAAGACAAGCAAGGGCCAGTATTGTGGGGTAGTGCATAGGGGTAGGGTGAAAGCAAGTGATGTCATATTTGTAATATATAATGCTATTATATGAAGTTTTATATCAGTGGTTGACAGTGACTGCATCTAGGAGAAAATGGCAAGGCAAGAAGTGACAGAAAAGACTGCTGAGCAATAATCATGAATGTTGCAGAACTTTTTTACTCTAAACTATGTGATCAATATCATATATAAAAATAGCATAAGAATTACCTAAGACCCCTACAGAAAGGCTCTTGAGAGCCACCTGACCCTCTAGTTAGGAAAGTAGTAGAAGAAAGGTCCCTTGTGTCTCTAACGAAAAGACAAGACTAAAGTATTAGCATAAGTATCATATATGAAATGTTCCCAGCTTTGAAAGACCTTTCATAGGACCAGACCTAACCAAAAATTTATACTAGATTAAGACTGATTTTGCCTCCCTTTAAAATTATCTTTCTGAGTCCCCCACGTTCAAGTTATCCCACCTGGAATACAGTGTCTCAAATTCCCCAAATTCTCTGCCCAAAACATTTCCCCAATTCCTGTACCACAATGCACACCTCATGTAGCCCAGCTTTCTCCAGAAAATAGTATAAATTCTAAAAGTATTCTTCCCAGGTGGCGCCTGTAGGTCAGAGGAGTAGGGTGCCAGCCCCATATGCTAGAGGTGACAGGTTCAAACCCAGCCCCCACCAAAAACCACACACAAAAAAGTATTCTTCCTTTTTAATTCTCTCGAGAAAACTCTCAAGCTCGAATATACTGACTTATGGTCAATGCTTTAACCAAAAGGAAGAAAACTGGAATTGTGAGGTTGCAGCCAATTAATAACAAATAATGGTGATGATTAAGTGGTCATTTTGCAAAAAGAGAATTTGGAATGCAAATCAAAGGGAGGAAGCATACATTTCAGGCTTAGCAAGTAGGATTAGATGTGTGAAATCAATGAATTAAAGCAATTAAAGCACAAAAGTACAAGGCACTGAAACCACACAGAGGGGAAGGGCCAGAACCTGTGGACTGTCAAACATTCTTCTGACACTTTTTTGTCATAAGGTAGCCATGAATACAGTAAATTAATCAAGAATAGTTATGTGAAGTCCACACAGGGTACATGTGTAGCTTTTGTAGTTGCCCTACCAGTGACATTGACAACCAATCACAACAACGCCATAGTGATCTACTTTGGGATAAATACTATCTTGGAAGTTCTATGAAGGAGATTATCACTGATTTTTCTTATAAGGATGATGTCCTGAGGGCAAGAAGTTAAATATGCATAAAATGGCTACTTTGAAGATATAGGATAGAGACCTGGTTATGGTACACACCTGCTTATTTTCCTGACTTTGGTCAAAACAAATGTAGGCAATAAATGGATCATTAAGAAAGTTTTGAGACAAGAAAATCAAGAAACAAAACCCATGAGGACAGAAAGAAATGAAGTTCTTCTAGCAATGTTGATGAGCCAAGCAAGTGAAATTTGCATGGGAGAATTAGAAAAGATGCTGTTGACTGTGTTTTTTGAAGTGAAATAACAGACCATAGCACATTGTCACAAAACTTTTATAGTGATCCATGGAATTCATCCATACATCTTGTCTTCTACCTGCTGGCATAACTGCCTATAAGAAACTTTTTAGATTATAGATGTGTACCTTCTGCTAGCCTTCAGCTGAACCAGTGATGCAGCTGGCCACCTGGTTGGTTCTCTCGGCCCTTCCTGATACCCACAAGGGTCAGGCCCATCCAGAAGTGGAATAAGAGAGAACCAGTCAAAAGCCACTATTGATTGAACTCCTAGAAGGTGTGCTAAGCACTTTACCTGCCTTATCTTTCAGCCTCAGACCACTCTGAAAGTGCTTATGTTGGAGAAGAGGAACTGAGTTTTAGGCAAATTAATTTGTTAAGGTCACTCAGCTAGAAAGTAGTGCAGTCAGTACTCAAACTACCACCGTCACTGTTCCCACAAGGTCACAAGGTAAACGTGAGATTTTAAAAATAAGTGTTAAAAAAAAAGCTACATTCTTTTTTTTTTTTTTTTTTTTTTGAGACAGAGCCTCAAGATGTCATCTTACACAGAGGGCCGTGGCATCACAGCTCACAGCAACCTCCAATTCCTGGGCTCAAGCAAGTCTCCTGCCTCTGCCTCCCAAGTAGCTGGGACTACAGGCACCCGCCACAGCGCACGGCCATTTTTTGGTTGCAGCCGTCATTGTTGTTTGGCGGGCCCCGGCTAGATTCGAACCTGCCAGCTCAGGTGTACATGGTTGGCACCTTAGCCCATTGAGCCACAGGCGCCAAACCAAAAACTACATTCTAAAACAATTTTAAGCTATGGAGAAAGCATTTGAATGGATGCTTGGAGATGGAAACATCTAACTGCTACCAAAATTAAGTGAGCATATTTTCTATTTAAAAATCCCTATCTATACACTTTAAAAACCTAGAAATGTTCTTTTCTAGCAGTGTAAAATTGTCTACGCAGAGATTGGCACTATATTTTAAAGTCATTAGTTAAAAATGCAACAAAGGAACACCTTAGTATGAATGTTTAAGAAGCACAAGCTCACTGATATCATGGAACATGAAAATACACAGATGAATTTCAATGAAACATTTCTATTACTGCATATGAAAAAAATCTTACAATTTCACAAATGGAGTCAAGTGTGCACTTCATTTGAATCAACTTATCTTTATTAGATATCCTTTTCAGCTTGGATTCCATTAAAACCAAATGTCAAAATATTTTCAGCAAACAGGGCTAATTTGGCTTCCTCTTTCCCAGTTTGGTTCTCTTTTCTTTCTCTTGCCTGATAGATCGGCCTAGGACTTTCAGTACAATGTAGAATAGAATCATGGAAGGGGGCATCCTTATCTTGTTCCAAGTCTTGGGGGTTGTTTTCAACTTTCCTAATTCAGTATGATGTTGGCTGTAACTTTGTCGCACATGACCTTTATTGTTTTAAGGTATGTTCCTTCTATGTCTATTTTGTTAAGGATTTTTATTATGAAGGGAGGCTGAATTTTATCAATGGCTTTTTCTACATCTATTAAGATGATCACATGATTTTTGTCCTTAATTATATCTATGTAATAAATTACATTTATTGATTTGCATATGGTGAACTTTTGATAAATGAATTCAGTAAAGTTGTAGGAGACAAAATCAACATACAAAATCAGTAGCATCTCTATCCACTAACAACAAGCTAAGACCCAAATCAAGAATGCAATCTTATTTATAATAACTACAAAAATAAAATAAAATACCTAGAAACAAATGTAACTAAGGAGGTCAAAAATATCTACAAGGAATACTATAAAACTCTAATGAAAGAAACTGCAAATGATATAAACAAATGAGTGAAAAAGGCCACACTCAAACTGGAAGAATATCATTAAAATGACTCAACTACCCTAAACAAATTATAGGTTCAATGAAGCACTATCAAAATACCACTGTTATTTTTCACAGAATTAGGAAAAATAAAACTAAAATTTATAGACCATAAAAAGAGTCCTGGTAGCCAATGAAATATTAAGCAAAAAGAACAAAGCTTAAGGCATCATATTACCTGACCTCAAGTTATATTATGTTACAAGACTGTAGTGTGGTACTGCTATAAATAAAAACCTTAGAAATAAAGCCGCATATTTACAGTCAACTGATCTTTGATAGAAGTGACAAGCACACTAGGGAAAGGATATCCTTTTCAATGAATGGTGCTAGAAATATTGGATTGTCTTACATAGGAGAACAAAAATGGACTCCTGATTACTCCCCATATGCAAGAATCAATGCAAGATGGATCAAAGACTAAATTTAAGACCCAAGACCATAATATGAAAATACTAGGAGAAAACCTACACAAAACTCAATTTAAGACCCAAAACCATAATATGAAAATATTAGGAGAAAACCTACACAAAACTCTTCTGGATATTGGGCTAGGCAAAAAATCCATGACTAAGACCTCAAAAGTACAAGCAACCAAAATTTTTAAGTAGTTAGGATTGAACTAAAAACTTCTGCACAGCCAAATCATGAACATCAACAGAATGAACAGACAAGCTACAGAACGGGAAAAAATATTTGCAAATTACACATCTGACAAGGTATGATAAAGAATTTACAAAGAAATTCAAATAACTTCAAAACAACCCATATAACCCTATTAAAAAGTGGCCATGAATAGACATTTTTCAAAAGGAAATATAAATGGCCTACTAGCATTTGAAAAAATGTTCACTGTTACTAATCAGAGAAATACAAGTCAAAACTACAATGAAATCTTACACCATTCAGAATGCCTCTCATTAAAAAGTAAAACACACACACAGATGTTCATAAGGATGAAAGAGAAAGCTTATAAACTGTTGGTAGGAAGGTAAATTAATACCACCTCTGTGGAAAACAGTATGGAGATTTCTCAAAGAACTAAAAGTAGGACTACCATTCAACCCAGCAATCTCATTTCTTGGTGTATACACAAAGCAGGAAAAAAAAAGTCATTACATAAAAAAATTCTTGCACTTGTATATTTACCACAGCTCTATTTGCAATAGCAAAGATAAGGAATCAGTATCAATCCAAGTTTCCATCAATGATGATTGGATAAAGAATACATGGCATGCATACACACACACATAAATGGAATACTATTCAGCAATAATGAAAATCACGTTTTTCCACCAACAGGGATAGAACTGGAAGCTGTCATCTGAAGCCAAACAACTAGAAAGCGGTCAAATACTGCATGTACTCACTTATGAGTGGCAGCTAAATATTGTGCACACATGGACTTAGAATAAAGAGTAACAGTCACTAAAGCCTCAGAAGTGTGGGAGGGCGGGAGACAGGAGGCATGAAAAGTTACTTAATGGGCACAATGTACACTATTCGGATGATGGTTTTCCTCAAAGCCCAGACTAACCACCACACAGTATATTCCTGTAACAAAATCATGTCTGTACCCCTTAAATTTATTCAATATAAAGAAAATTGGACTCAGGATCCAACGTTTGAATCACTGATGTATAACCCAGACTTCTAAAACTAGTAAGCTAGTAAAAAGTGAATTCAGAAGATGGCGGTCTGTAGCCAGCTTTCTGCAGATGCTCCTGTCCAGAAGGAGAGTTAAAGGACAGAAATTTAGCGAGAAAGCCAACAGTTTGGAGCTGAGCCAAGAGACAAGGTCGAGGAACGCACATCAACCCTGCTGGAGCGACCTGC
>CAUYON010000735.1:0-16628 GCA_963573935.1 Arctocebus calabarensis
GTTCCTGATCTAAGTGGGAATGATTTCAATTTAACTCCATTCAATACAATGTTGGCTGTGGGTTTGCTGTAGATGACCTCTATCAATTTAAGAAATGTCCCCTCTATTCCCATTTTCTTTAGTGTTCTGATCATGAAGGGATGTTGGATATTGTCGAAGGCTTTTTCTGCAACAATTGAGAGAATTATGTGGTCTTTATTTTTTAATTTGTTTATGTGTTGGATTACATTAATCAATTTACGTATATTGAACCAGCCTTGAGATCCTGGGATAAAGCCAACTTGGTCATGATGTATAATTAGCAAAAAATATTTTTAAGGCTCGGCGCATGTAGTTCAAGTGGTTAAGGCTCCAGCCACGTACACCTGACCTGGCAGATTCAAATCCAACCCGGGCCCGCCAAACAACAACAGCTACAACAAAAAATAGCTGGGCCTTGTGGCAGGCGCCTGTAGTCCCAGCTACTTGGTAGACAGAGGCAGGAGGGTCGCTTGAGCCTAGGAGTTGGAGGTTGCTGTGAGCTGTGATGCCATGGAACTCTACCCAGGGGAATAGCTTGAGGCTCTGTCTCAAAAACAAAAACAAAATTAAAAATTCACAAACCACCATAGCTTCTTGGCCTTGTAGCACCATCAAGTATAAAAATTCACAAATCCATCAGCACCTGAGAAAGCATGTTTCTCTTCCTCCTTCCCTCCTTCCTCCCTGCCTTCAACCCTCCCTACCTTCCTTCCTTGCTTTTTTTAAAAATAAAACAAGTTTCTTTTTTTTTTTTTTGAGACAGAGCCTCAAGTTGTCACCCTAGAGAGAGTGCTGTGTCATCACAGCTCACAGCAACCTCCAACTCCTGGGCTCAAGCGAGTCTCTTGCCTCTGCCTCCCAAGTAGCCGGATCTACAGGCACCTGCCACAATGCCCAGCCATGTTTTGGTTGCAGCCGTCATTGTTGTTTGGCGGGGCCCGGGATGAATTCGAACCCGCCAGCTCAGGTGTACATGGCTGGTGCCTTAGCCCGTTGAGCCACAGGCGCCGAGCCAGAAAGCAAGTTTCTAAGAACAGTCTGACACACATTCCATCCTGGATAATGCCTGGCCCTTCTGGTGATCTCTGTTCAACCACTGGGGAGATCCGTGTGGCTGCTCATCTTCAAAGACAACTACACAACTACACAGTAAGACACAGATGTTGGAAAAGCTATGAAATCAGAGCAATCACCCTGGATATCCACATTGATTTATAAATGTGCTGCTTCCCACGTGAACAATTCTGTGTCTTCTCACTGGCGAGAGGCACTTAGTGAATTAAGATTGGCTCACTACTTTTTAGAACAACACAAAGTGACTTATTCAGTATATAGCGCGGTTATAAATTTAGCTAGGCTTAAATTATGGCTTCCTAAGATTCTGAAATTATCATATCACTTTATTCCTGGTTTGTATTTTTCTGGCATGGTAGGGAAATGGTTCATACCCTTGCGTTCAACTATAGTTCCTGGAGCAGCCACACTGGTATCACTTAATGCAGAATCTCAGCTCCCATCCAGACCTCGCAAGTGACAATGCATTTCAACAAGGACTCCAGGTGGTTACAGTCATATTCATGTTTGAAAGGCATTTGTCAAACATGCTTTGACCATTTTGCACTGACCTTGGCCTTGGAACCGAAGAAAGACTTGGTGAAGAGTTGGATGGGGAGGTGGGAGGTGAGAAAGCGTGGACCCTCCTTCTGACTTGCTAATGCAAACCCATACTCAGTGTCTATCCAGGGTGAGCGCTCCCAGGTAGGTGCAGACTGGACCCACTTGGTATCCCCCTTGGACTGAATCAGGCAGAGAATCTCAATCAACCAGTGTGTTCCTAGATAAAGAAGGAAATATGAATGTCACTCATTTCAATCTGACTTAAAAAAAATAGGATAAATTCACATAACACAAAATGTACCACTGTTAAGCATACAGTTTAGAAGTGTTGCACAACCAGTCTCCACAACTTTTAAATCTTGCAAAATTGAACCTCTGTACTTATTAAACAACTCCTCACTCCCCCCTCCCTCCAGCCTCTGGTTAATCACCTTTGTACTTTCCCTGTCAATGACTTTGACTGCTCTGACACCTTACATAAGTAGAACCATGCAGTGTGTGCATTTTTATGACTGGCTTATTTCATTTAAAGTGCTCAAGGTTTATCCTTGCTCTAGCATGCATCAGTATTTTCTTCCTTTTGAAGGATGAAGCATATTTCATTGTATCTATGTCCAGTTTGTTTATCCCTCATCTATCAATGGGTGTTTGGGTTGCTACCTCCTTTTGGCCATTTGCTGAAGTCTTTGAATAAGTTCTCATTGCTCTTGGCTTTTCAGGGCCCTGTCACTTGCACTGCCCCATATGCAGACTCTTATCCTCCAGCCCCACTCCCATAAAAATATGATCTCTACCTTCCAGTCCTTGGATTTGTCAGGCCCTTTTCTAATTCCCGACCATTACCCAGGAAGCTTCTTCAATGTGAAAATATCCCTCCTCACCAAGTAATTTCACTTTAATTCTTTTCATATCAATTTAGATTCTATTTCTTCTATTAGGGCTCAGCACCCATACCTCAGTGGCTAGAACACTGGCCACGTACAATAGGGGTGGTGGATTCAAACCCAGCCCAGGCCTGCTAGACAATGACAACTACCAAAAAAATAAATAAATAAAATAACAAGGCTGGCTCAGGGCCCATAGTTCAGTGGATAGGGCTCCAACCACATACACCAAGGCTGGTGGGTTCGAACCTGGCCAGGGCCTGCTAAACCACAATGACAACTGCAACAAAAAAATAGCTGGGTGTTCTGGCAGGCGCCTGTAGTCCCAGCTACTTCGGAGGCGGAGGCAAGAGAATCGCCTAAGCCCAGGAGTTGGAGGTTGCTGTGAGCTGTGATGCCACAGCACTCTACTGAGGGCAACATAGCAAGACTCTGTCTCAAAATAAATAAATGAATAAAAATAAAAATAAAATGAAATATTTCTTCTAGGACTTCAGTGGTCATCCTTCTCCCTGCTTATACATACACCTGAGGCTGCCTTAGGATTGACTCCTGTGGGTTCTCCTAAAACTGTAGATTATCCCCCTCTAAATGCTCGTGTTCTGTGTAATTCCCCAACTGAATCCTTATGTCCAAATATACATGGTACTAGCCATTGTTCCACCCCAACCCCGAAAAGCATTGCACATTGTCTAGCATTCAGAAAGTGTTCCAACCAGCCTCAGAGGGGTTGGTTCAAGCCTGTCATCCCAGGCAGGGAGAGGCAGGAAGATCACTTTTGAGACCAGGAGTTGCAGACAAGAGAACAAGATCCCATTTTTATAAAAATTAAAAACACATTTTCTTGGCTTGGTGGTGCAAGCTTGTAGTTCCAGCTATTTGCAAGGATAATTTGAGCCCAGGAGTTGGAGCCTACAGTGAGTTATGACTGAGCCACTGCACTGCAGCTGGCCTAGAGAGTGAGACCCTGTCACACAGATCAGAAAGAAAGAAAGAGGCCAGGTGTGGTGCTCAAGACTGTAATCCTAGCACTCTGGAAGGCCGAGGCGGATGGATTGCTTGAGCTCACAAATTCGACACCAGCCTGAGCAAATGCAAGACCCCTTCTCTACTAAAAATAGAAGAATAGGCTCGGGCGCCTGTGGCTCAAGCAACTAAGGCACCAGCCACATACACCTGAGCTGGCGGATTTGAATCCATCCCAGGCCCGCCAAACAACAATACCAGCTGCAACCAAAAAATAGCTGGGCATTGTGGCGGGCTCCTGTAGTCCCAGCTACTTGGGAGGCAGAGGCAAGAGAATTACTTAAGCCTAGGAGTTGGAGGTTGCTGTGAGCTGTGATGCCACGGCACTCTACCCAGGGCAACAGCTTGAGGCTCTATCTCAAAAAATAAATAAATAGAAAGAAAGAAAAAGAAAGGGAGGCAGGGAGGAAGGAAAGAAGGAAGGCTCTCCAACCATCTACTGAAGGAACAGGGAACACAGTCACCACCTTTCTCAGTTCAGTATTCCATTCCTTACCTGATTTGGGGAAAGTGACTATTACTACATCTTCATCCTTCACCACAAACTCTTCTCGTACTTTTCTGAGGACTTCAGGTTTGTAATTGACCCTCGGGAAAGATATCCCTTCATACCACACGTCGTCCTCTGCCATGATGATCAGCTCCTGTGCTTGGCGGAAGCTGTGGCACCTGCTGGCAGATTCAGTTTTATAGCACAGAGATAATAATCGTTAATCTTTGCCCAGTTTGTTGCGAAGTTTGCTGGCTAACAAGGACAAGTGGGTAGTAAGACGGACAGTAAAAAGATTAATGATATTAGGCAATTTTGAACTCGGAAAACATTCTAGGCAAAATCTGAGTTTGATTTCATAAGAGTGACCTAGAAATTTATTAACAAATTCAAGGACATAGAAATGTGTGCAAATTTAAGAGTACTTTTTTTTTTTTTTTTTTTGAGACAGCGCCTCAAGCTGTCACCCTAGAGAGAGTGCTGTGGCATCACACCTCACAGCAACCTCCAGCTCCTGAGCTTAGATGATTCTCTTGCTTCAGCCTCCCAAGTACCTGGGACTACAGGCGCCTGCCACAACCCCCAGCTATTTTTTGGTTGCAGTTTGACCGGAGCCGGGTTTGAACCCGCCACCCTCTGTATATAGGGCTGGCGGCCTACCCATTAGGCCACAGGCATCACCATCACCTCTTCCCTTTCTATGTGGATCTGTCTTAAACATCAATTCTCGATTTGAATATGTTCATAAAATCACATTATATAAACCCCAGTTGAGAAACATTCTATGGCATAATAAGCCTATATTGTTTGAATTGTCAAATTGTTATGGAAATAAAAGAAAAGCTGAGTACACATTTCAAGGTAAATATTGTGTGGATCCTGAAGCATGTATATACACACGGTAGAATTATACCATTGGAACAATTGGCCAAATTTAAATAAGCAGCACGGATTTAGATAATGTTAAACAATATCGGCCGGGCATGGCGGCTCAGGCTTGTCGTCCCAGAGCTGTGGGAGGCAGAGGCAATGGATTTCCTGAGCTCAGAGGGTTCGAGACCAGCATAAGCCTGAGTGAGCCAGAGTAAAAGACACCATCTCTACCAAAAGAAAAGAAGACGCCAGGCGTTATGGTGGGCACCTGTAATCCCAGCTACTTGGGAGGCAACAGGCAAGAGAATCGCTAAAAGAAAAAAGGAAACAAATGCATATATATCACATCGCTATTAGATTCCCTGATTTCTACGTTTTTTACTGTGGATAGAAAGCATATATTCTTGTTCTTAGAAAATACACACTGGCTCGGCGCCTGTGGCTCGGTGGGCTGGGGCGCCAGCCGAGTACACTTGAGCTGGCAGGTTCGAATCCAGCCCAGACCCGCTAAACAACAATGACAGTTGCAACCAAAAAAAAATGGCCGGGTGTTGTGGTGGGCGCCTGTAGTCCCAGCTACTTGGGAGGCGGAGGCAGGAGACTCGCTTGAGCCCAGGAATTGGAAGTTGCTGTGAGCTATGATGCCATGGCACTCTATCCAAAGTGACGGCTTGAGGCTCTGCCTCAAAAAAAAAAAAGAAAATACACACTGAAGTTTTGAGGGATAAAAGAGAATGATCACTTGGGTATGGTGGTTCACACCTGTGGTCCTGGTACTCTGGAAGGTCAAGGGGGCAGGACTGCTTGAGCTGAGGAGTTGAAGACCAGACTGAGCAATGCGAGACCCATTTCCGCTAAAAGTGGAAAAAATAAGCAAGGCACAGTAGTGCGGACCTGTAGTCCCAGCTACTCAGGAGGCCGAGGCCAGAGGATCACTTGAGCCCTGAAGTGTGAGGTTACAGTGAGCTGTGATGATGCCATTCCACTCTAGCCTGGGTGACAGAGGGGGACTCTGTCTCAAAAAAAAAAAAAAAAATCAAGAAAACAGAAGCCATCCTCTTGAACACATGAGGCAGTAACAGCAGAGTATCCACAGGCAAAAGAATGAAGCTAGACACTTGCCCGACAACGTAACATATATAATAATTAATTAAAGAGGAATCAAATATCTCAAATATCATTAAATAATTTGTTGTCGGCTCGGCACCTGTGGCTCAACAGGCTAAGGTGCCAGCCATGTACACCTGAGCTGGCGGGTTCGAATCCAGCCCGGACCCGCCAAACAATGACGGCTGCAACCAAAATATGGCCGGGCGTTTTTGTGGGCACCTGTAGTCCCAGCTACTTGGGAGGCAGAGGCAGGAGACTCGCTTCAGCCCAGGAATTGGAGGTTGCTGTGAGCTGTGATGCCATGGCACTCTATCCAGGCTTGAGGATCTGTCTCAAAAATAAATAAATAAATAAATAAATAAATGATTTGTTGTCTACACAGAGTCTGGGTCTGTCCCCTGGGCTAGACTGCAGTGGCTTCACCACTCATCCCAACCTTAACCTAAGTAGAAAGGCCCTAGAGCCCCACCTTCACTCCTCTAGACCATGCAGCCGGTCTTCTCCAGTGTCTAAGAGAGGACGGTGTTCTCCAGGCCCTTAGTTAGCAGGTGAGGGACAGTTGCTTTGTCCTCTGTGAGTGTCCCGTTTCTCAATTCTAAACTAGGCAGGATGCCTACTTTTCTGTCTTGATATAAGTAAAATAGAATGAAAATTTAGAACTTGGGCCATGCCATAACAACAATTACATTTTCAAGAAATCATGGACCCTTGAAGAAAAATTAAAGTTTAAATTAGAATTATGCTGAGACAAGAGAATCACGTAAGCCCAAGAGTTTCAGGTTGCTGTGAACTGTGATGCCACAGCACTCTACCAATGGCAACAGCTTAAGACTCTGTCTTAAAAAAAGGAAAAAAAACAATTATGGATACCGTATGTTGGCTTATTAAACATCAAAGAAGTTCAAGTAGCTTTTTGAGAAGTAGTTCTCTTCTGAATGTGCATTGTTCCACCAGGAAAATAAGCAGTCATATTTTAAGTAGCAAAATAAGACAGAAATAAGCCCAATGAGAAAGGAATTCTGCAGGGTGCATTTTAGTTCATCATTTAAAAAAAGACTCTCAGGGGCAGCACCTGTGGCTCAAAGGAATAGGGTGCTGGCCCCAAATGCTGAAGGTGGTGGGTTCAAACCCAGCCCTGGCCAAAAACTGCAAAAAAAAAAGACTCTCAGTGACAGCTCCCTTAGTGATACTAGGATTCATGTGCCACAAACACTCTTTTTTTTTTTTTGAGACAGAGTCTCACTCTGTCACCCTGGGTAGAATGTCATGGCCTCATAGCTCTTAGCAACCTCAAACTCTTGGGTTCAAGTGATCCTATTGCCTCAGTCTCCCCACTAGCTGGGACTCCAGGCCTCCCCCCTACAGGCTAGTTTTTTCATTTTTAGTACAGACAATGTCTCAGTCTTGCTCAGGCTGGTTTCCGACTCAAGAGCTCACCCACCTCAGCCTCCTACAGTGCTAGGATTAGAGGTATGAGCCACCATACCCAGCCAAAGTTCATTTTTAAACCTTGTAGAAAAGCAAAAAACCAAGAAAGCCCAGAGGCTCTTCATAAAGCAGCATGTGGGAGATAAGCCTCACCGAACACCTGGACTTATTTTGACAATGTGCCGGCAGTAGCGGTCCCATGCTGCAAACTTATCTCCAGTAGGCAAAACTTAGAAAAACCTGTAACAGTTTTTCTCCATTTTATCTACCTTTTAAAGTTCTAGGCAGGGCGAGGTGGCTCACCCCTGTAATCCTGGCACTCTGGGAGGCCCGAAGCCGGTGGATTGCCTGAGTTTACAGGTTCAAGAACAGCTGAAGCAAGTGGTAGACCCTCTGTCTCTATTTTCTTTTTTTTTTTGAGACAGAACCTCAAGTTGTCACCTTGGATAGAGTGCTGTGGCATCACAGCTCACAGCAACCTCCAATTCCTGGGCTCAAGCGAGTCTCCTGCCTCTGCCTCCCAAGTAGCTAGGACTGCAAGCGCCTGCCACAATGCCCAGCCATTTTTTGGTTGCAGCCATCATTGTTGTTTGGGCTGGATTTGAACCCGCTAGCTCAGGTGTACGTGGCTGGTGCCTTAGCCCGTTGAGCCACAGACGCCGAGCCAGACCTCCATCTCTAAAACAACAGCTGGGCCTTTTGGCCAGGGCCTGTAATCCCAGCTACTTTAGAGGCTGAGGCAAGAGAATCACTTGAGCCCCAGAGTCTGAGGTTGCTGTGAGCTATGACACCAGGGCACTCTTCTGAGGGCATCAAAGTGAAACTCTGTCTCAAAAAAAATAAATAGGAGATACGTGTGAGATTACAGTGTTTCAATTATTAAATGTTTGCACTTTAATTTACAAATAAAGTAAATAAAATAAAGTTCTGTTTGTATACATGTAGAATATTTGGGGGATTGGTGGGAGTGAGATTTCGCTACAGTATTTGTCTACCAATGCATATTTCTAGTGGTGCCCAGAATAAATGAATTATTTTTAGTGATGCCCAGCGTGGTCTATTTAGCAAAAGGAAAAAGACAAGCCACAGAACATCGGAGATATTCGCAATATATTGGCTGCCAATGAAGTTTTATGTTGACAAATCACAAGTATTTGTAACTACAAAATCAGGCAAAGAAAATGTACAAAAACCTGTGAATACCACTACACAAGGATTTTTTTTTGTAGTAGATTTTTATTATTTATTTATTTATTTTTGTAGAGACAGAGTCTCACTTTATCACACAGCCGTGGCATCACACAGCTCACAGCAACCTCCAACTCCTGGGCTTAGGCGATTCTCTTGCTTCAGCCTCCCTAGTAGCTGGGACTACAGGCACCCGCCACAACGCCCAGCTATTTTTTGTTGCAGTTTGGCCAGGGCTAGGTATGAACCTGCCACCCTTGGTAGGTATATGGGGCCTACTCACTGAGCCACAGGCACCGCCCAACTACACAAGGATTTTTTGTTAATACAAACATTTTATTTTAGAGTATGTATAATATATGTAAAACAAGAAAAGTGCCTGGAACATAACTTGATTAACCAATACAGAGGAGGCTATTTTCTCTTTTTTTTTTTTTCTTGTGGAGACAGAGTCTCACTCTATCACCCTCGGTAGAGTGCTGTGACGTCACAGCTCACAGCAACCTCCAGCTCTTGGGCTTAAGCAATTCTCTTGCCTCAGGCTCCCGAGTAGCTGGGACTACAGGCGCCTGCCACAGCGCCTGGCTAATTTTTGATGCAGTTCGGCCGGGGCCAGGTTTGAACCCACAGCCCTTGGTATATGGGGTCGGTGCCCTAGTCACTGAGCCACAGGCACTGCCCTATTTTCTCTTTTATATAAGCTTTTTTAGAGACAAACTCTCACTTTGTCACTCCCAGTAGAATACTGTGATGTCACAGCTCACAGCAACCTGAGACTCATGGGCTTAAGCAACTCTCTTGCCTCAGCCTCTGAAGTAGCTGAGACTACAGGCACCTGCCATAACGCCTGGCTTTTTTTTTTTTTTTTAAAGATGGGAGTCTCGCTCTAGTTCAGGCTGGTCTCGCTCGACTTCAAGAGCTCGGGGATCCGCCTCGGCCACCCACCTGACCTATACAAGAAGCCTGAGTGCTGGGATTACAGGTGTGAGCCACCTCACCTGACCTATACAAGAATTCTTAATGCCCAGGTGAGAATTTCTCAACCTCTCAAACATCAGGAAAATGAATAATAAAGCCAAATTAAGTCACAAGTCAGTGGAATGACAAACATTACAAAGCCTCAAATCCTGAGTGTGGGGGCAAGAGGGGGCAAGAAGGGGCAGACTGCTGACCCCAGGGGGTGCTGAGACAAGTCCTTTAGAAAGCTTTGGGGCTTCCAAAACAGCTTTTTTGGAGAGAAGTATGGAGAATTCTCAAAGATATAAGAGTAGACCTTCCATTTGACCCTGCAGTCCATTACTGGGCATCTACCCAGAAGACCAAAAATCATTTTACCACAAAGATATTTGTGCTAGAATGTTTATTTTGGCTCAGTTCATGGAGAGGGAAGGAAGAACGTTTGGCAGAAGGAGGGAGGGCATGAGGGGGGATCTCACCTACTGTGCACATTGTGAGGTGTATAACACACCCCATGGGTGAGGGGTCTTCTACAAAGATAACTTTACTCTGGAACTGAGAACAGTGTAATCTAAAAATTACATACTCATTAATTTGAAAAAAAAATACTCAAAAATAAAAAGAAAGCTTTTGGGCTTCCAAGAGCAGCCTTCCCTCCTAGTTAACAGAGACATTCACAATCAACCAATGACCAGTTGAGGACATTCATAACAGCGTGACCTGTGATGGCCCACAGCTAAGGCAGCTAATATGCCTCTCCAGCAGTTGGGTAAAGGGCAGTGCATTCCACTGGCAGAAAGTAACCAGCCACTGCTCCATGCCCGCTGGCCCCTGAGATCTTCAGGCCTGTGCAGGCACAGCTCCCTATAAATCCAGTAGAGACCTAGAGCCTGAGTCCTTTTTGTCCACAAAATCATCCTCTTTTTGGTCCCCAGATGTGGTGATGGAGACCGAGGAGACCTGGGAGGGATCTTGGGATGAGAGGAACTCAGAGATATCAGATAATGTCGGAAGGTCTGCTGAGAAATTGTAGGCATAAGGGCTCTGGGGCCACAGTGGGGCTGGGGCTAGGGCTGGGGCAGCCCCTGAGCATAAACCTGGGTCTGAGGTTGTGCTTGGGCCTGAAAATGGGCCTAGGAATGGACCTGAAGTTGGGTCTGGACCTGGGAATGGGCCTGAGCTTAGGCCCAGGCTTGGGCCTGGCATGGGGCCTGGGGCAGCAGGGATGCCCTCCTGCGTGCTGTACCCTGGGTGCCGCCCGGCCTGGTGGAGGCTGAAATCAGTGGTGGCTTCTGCTGCTGGCAAGATTCCTGGGGGGCCGGACAGAAGAGAGCTCTGTAAACCTGGGCCGTGCTGGAACATGGGGTGGCTGGGGCCTGGGGCATGGGCCCTGGGGAAGATGGGTGCAGCCCAAGCTCCTGGGGATCCTTGGCCATGACCTCCGCGGCCTCGGGACCCAGGTTGTTCTTGGCAGATGTGCTCCCAAGACTGTTTGGCCCTGCGGTTCTTGAACCACACCTGGGGGACACACGGAAGAGGTATGGAAACAGGGAACAGGGCCGACCTCAGGCCCTTCCTTCCACCCCAGACCATTAGAAGCCCCTGGGGGCTCAGAATGGTGGAATGTCAAGAAGGGTGGTGAGGACAGGAGGGTCAGGCCTAGCACCCAGGAGCCCAGGGCCCAGGAATGCTCTTCCAGGGAGGGTTCCGGAGGTCTCAGGGAAGGCCTGAGGTCTGAGCAGGTCAGGGGAGAGACCGTGGGGCAACAGTATAGTGGGCCCATCATGTTGGCAGGTTTGTGCCACCACAGTTGAATCCGGACAGGGCTTTGTATCCCTGCGTCTCCACTGGTGGGGGGATCCATCCCCCAGCTTTCATGTGGAGGTGGGGCCTCTGAATGCCTGCCTGGGAGGAAGGGAGGTACCAGGAGAGGAACAATGGTTCTCAAAACTACGGGGGAGGGGAGAAGAAGGGGACAGACCTGCACTTGGTACTCCTGCAGATGGAGTTGTTCTGCCAGGGCTTGGCGGTCCTCATGGGTGGGGTACTTGTTTGTCTCAAAATGTTTTTCTAGCTTCCTCTGCTGTTCTTTGGTGTAGCAGGTGCGCTCCCGACGCTGCTTCCTCGGGATGTCTAAGGGCAGTGGGACGCCTGAGAGAGGGAGGGAGGGGAACGGGATCAGATGAGTCCCAAGGCAGCCCACAGCCCCCTAGGGACTCCCTCCCCTGGGCCAGGCCAGCAGCTCAACTCCTAAGGTGGGAGGCTGCCCTGGGTGACACTGACTTCCAGGACCAGAGGCCCTGGGTCAGACCCAGCTCTCCATTGCCCAGGCCAGCCCCTGCACCTCTCTGGGCTCAGGGTCCACACCTTTGAAATGGTGGCGATAACAGTAGCCTGTGTTGTTGGGAAAGGCGGACTGGTGGGCTCCTCACCCCAGAGGAGCTCTGGTTGGTGCCTCAGGTCTGCTCTACCCTCTCCTAGATCCCCCTCTTGTCCAAGGGCTCAGGGACTCTGACTCTTGGTCGGAGGGGACCATGTGCCCAGTCATCTACTCAACTCACTTGGATAATTTCATTTCCCAAATACTGCCAAGTTCTCTCCATCTAGATGGCAAGAAAGCCCTAGCGGCATCCGAGACAAACCTAGGCCTTCTCTGGCTGCCTGGGTCAGCACTCTGCAGCCTGGGCTGCAAACTCAGCCCCCACAGCCACATCCCTGCCCGGCTCCAACTCCGGACTCTGACTTACCCTGGGAACATTAGGATTTTCCATGTCGCTCCTGCTGTGTCCAGAACATGAGGCTGTATCCACAGGACCTGTATTTAAATACCTCTGGTTGCACCTACCCAGGCCCACCCTCCTGGGACCTGCCCTTCCCACCCCACCCCGCAGTCAGTTGAATGATTGCTTGATCCTTTCTACTGCTTGGGGGTGGGGGACAGTGCTGGGAGACCTCAGTGGTCG
This sequence comes from Arctocebus calabarensis, assembly GCA_963573935.1. NCBI lineage: Eukaryota > Metazoa > Chordata > Mammalia > Primates > Lorisidae > Arctocebus > Arctocebus calabarensis. The sequence goes on from CAUYON010000735.1 coordinate 12,558, forward strand.
ACATAGCCTTGGTTTCTCCCCTATGGGTCTCTAGCTTGCAGGGTTGGAGGGAGTCGGCACCCAATACCCATGGGGATCTCCCGTTTCAGGAAAGCCAGCCAGTCACCAGGATCCATCCTCATTTATTCCCACTGCTGGGAGCCTCCCTCACCTCCAGTGCCAGGGAAGCTGCCTAGTGCTACCTTGTCTGGCCACCAGCCCTACTGCCTGGGTAATCCTACAGCCTCGTCCCTGGACCTTCCGGGTCACTGTGGTCCCAACTATTCGATCTTAAATTGCCCCCAGATGTCTGGGCATAGGGAAGGGCTCAGTACACATAGGCCCTGGTGATCGTTGGCTTCTGCCCTGGATTTGCCCAATGGGCAATGGTCTGAAGGACATTCAACTGGACCTCTGCCAGCTCCTCCTTATAAGTCACTTTGGTTCACTCCAGTTTCTTTTTTTTCTTTTTTTTGAGACAGAGCCTCAAGCTGTTGCCCTAGGTAGAGTGCTGTGGCATCACAGCTGACACAGTTGACAGCAACATCCAACTCCTGGGCTTAAGCAACTCTCTTGCCTCAGCCTCCCAAGTAGCTGGGACTACAGGCACCTGCCACAACACCCAACTATTTTTTGGTTGTAGTTATCATTGTTGTTTGTCAGGCCTGGGCTGGATTCAAACCCGCCTACTCTGGCGTATGTGGCTGGTGCCTTCACCGCTTGAGATACAGGTGCCAAGCCAGTTCATTCCAGTTTCTAAGTTGGTCACATGAGCTTAGTTTACAGGAGTTCAGCCTCTGTGAGCTGCACAGATCTGCATCTAAACTTTACCGAGTAGAAAATGAAAATTAAGTAGGAAATCAAATACAAAATAAAACAAAGACATGTTACGATTCTAAGTTTACTTGACACAGACAGCTGGTTAGTATGTCATAGTAGCATTCTAACATAATTGCATATTTATTCTGATTCCTTTCTGAAAACATTCTACATAACTGGACATTTTAGTCTGCTTTCTGGTGCTGGGAACACGTTGGCCACCAAGACTGATGAGGGCCACTCCACCATCAACAGGAATAATCCAGGGTGGCACCTGTGGCTCAGTGAGTAGGGCACCAGACCCATATACTGAGGGTGGCGGGTTCAAACCCAGCCCCAGTCAAACTGCAACAACAACAACAACAAATAGCCAGGCATTGTGGCAGACGCCTGTAGTCCCAGCTACTCAGGAGGCTGAAGCAAGAGAATATCCTGAGCCCAAGAGCTGCAGGTTGCTGTGAGCTGTGATGCCACAGCTCTCTACCGAGGGAGACAAAGTGAGACTCTGTCTCTTAAAAAAAAAGACAGGAATAATCTAGCACGTTCTTTGGTCTTTCAGATACAACTCCATAACTCCATGGGTCCCTCTTTTTTTTTTTTTTTTTTGGTAGAGACAGAGTTTTACCTTATAGCCCACAGTAGAGTGTCGTGGTATCACACAGCTCACAGCAACCTCCAACTCCTGGGCTCAAGCTATTCTCTTGCCCCAGCCTCTCGAGTAGCTGGGACTACAGGTGTCTGCTACAACGCCCGGCTATTTTTAGAGATGGGGTGGGGGGGGGTCTCACTCTGGCTCAGGCTGGTCTCGAACCTGTGAGCTCTGGCAATCCACCTGTCTCATCCTCCTGGAGTGCTAGGATTATAGGCGTGAGCCACCATATCTGGCCCCTCTCTTTAAATTTTTAAAGAAATTAAATGTAAAATTTTCCTCATTAGATAGCTCAAGGTGATGAAGAGAGCCCACCTGGGCCTGGAATGAGTAGCTGAAAAGATAGGGACTCTTGTGTTTTCCCAGAAATGCTTTAGGGACATAAATTGATTTTTGAGATATTGGTCAACATCATTCCACCAGGAGGACATCAATAGTCAAGCAAAGTTGGGTTTATTGTCTTACTGTAAGGAGGAAGACAGCACAAAGAAGGGGGTCCATGGGGTGTCTTGGAAAGAGGGTATTTGAAAGGATGGAAGGTAGGATGTGCGCTAATGTTTGATGACTCAGGAAAGGGTTCAAAACAGAGTGACTTTTATACCTAAGAAGATTTAAATCTGGGACGCAAAGAGTTTTTTGCACACTATCATTTACGCGGCATTATTCCCAATAGCCAAAAGGTGGAAATGATGCAAATGTCCATCCGAGAATAAGGAGGATAGAAAAGAGTGGTTGTACGGCCATGCAAAGGGATCTGCTTTGGCTTTAAGAAGAAAGGAAGGACGTCTGTCACATGCTGCAACATCCTTGAACCTAGAAAGTATACTGACTGAAATAAGACAAACAAAACAGGACAGGGAGGTCGAGGTGAGCAGGTCACTTGAGGTCAGTTCAATACCAGCCTTGGCAACATAGCATGACTTTGTCTCCTAAAAAGTGGAGAGACATATCAGCTGAGTGTGGCGGCAGGCACTTGTAGTCCCAGCCACTCGGGAGGCTGAGGCAGGAGGGTCGCTTGAGCCCAGGAGTTTGAGGTGGCAGGGAGTTATGATGATGCCACAGCACTCCAGCTTGGGTGACAAAGGGAAACCCCATCTCATTAAAAAAAAAAAGTACAGGGTGGCGCCTGTGGCTCAACGGAGTAGGGCGCTGGTCCCATATGCCAGAGGTGGCGGGTTCAAACCTAGCCCTGGCCAAAAAAAAAAAAAAGTACAGGCAGGGATCCTGTAGCTCATAGCTGTAATCCTAGCCCTCTGGGAGGCCAAGGTGGATAGATTGCTTGAGCTCAGAAGTTTGAAACCAGCCTGAGCAAGATCAAGGTCTTGTCTCCACTAAAAATAGAAAAATTAACTAGGTGTTATGGTGGGCGGGCACCTGTGTTCCCAGCTACTTGGGAGGTTGAGGCAGGAGGATCACCTGAGTCTAAGATTTGAAGTTACTGTGAGCTATGATGCCATAGCACTCAACCCATGCGCCCGTGACAGAGTCACACTGTCTCACAAAATAAATAAATAAATACATAAATAGGAAAAAGAAAGGAAAGAAAGAAAAAAAGTACAAATATTTCATGAGTCCACTTACATGGTATATCTAGATTAGGCAAATTCATAGAGACAGAAAATCTCTCAGAGATTCCCAAGAGCTGGGGGAGGGGAGTCTAGGGAGAGCAGTGTTTAATGGGTGCAGAGTTTCAGTTTAGCATGATGAGGAAATTTTAAAGATATAAGTGGTGATGGTTATACAGCAATATGAATATACCTAATAACTCTGAACGGTGTGCTGAAAATGGTTACAGAGGTAAATTTTAAGTTACACATATTTTACTACACTATACCAAAAAAAAAAAAGAAAAGTGGCTTTGCTCTGGGTTGGATGCTGTCAGGAACCACCATGGTATTACCTTGGCTCAAAGGTGAGGAGGGTGGACTTTGGCTAGAGCTATGATTTGGGTGACAAAGTAAGACTTTGTCTCAAGAAAGAAAAGAAACAGTGTCAGGCCGGCGCCTGTGGCTCAGTGAGTAGGGCGCGGGCCCCATGTACTGAGGGTGGTGGGTTCAAACCCGACCCCGGCCAAACTGCAGCAAAAAAATAACCAGGCATTGTGGCAGGCACCTGTAGCCCCAGCTACTCAGGAGGCCAAGGCAAGAGAATCGCCTAAGCCCAGGAGTTGGAGGTTGCTGTGAGCTATGTGACACCACAGCACTCTACTGAAAGTGACACCACAGCACTCTACTGAAAGTGAGGGAATGAGACTCTGTCTCTAAAAAAAAAAAAAAAAAAAAAAGGAACGATGTCACTGATATTAGTCGGAATAGGGGGACATTGGTCTCTTTGGTGGTTTGGACAATGTGTTTCTTTGTAATCTGTACTCACAGATAACTTGCAACTGCAATCAAAACTGACCTTATCCTGGCTCGGGCGCCAGTGGCTCCACGGGCTAAGGCGCCAAACACGTACACCTGAGCTGGCGGGTTCGAATCAAACCCGGGCCTGCCAAACAACAATGGTGGCTGCAACCAAAAAATGGCCAGGCGTTGTGGCGTGTGCCTGTGGTCCCAGCTTCTTGGGAGACAGAGGCAGGAAACTTGCTTGAGCCCAGGAGTTGGAGGTTGCTGTGAGCTGTG